>JAODUG010043454.1:19976-38456 GCA_027564795.1 Aphredoderus sayanus | reverse complement strand
ATACCTTGTAGTGAAGATGTCTGGCGCGGCGCAGGTGGCCCACGTACCACTGGGTGGCAGGGCGGCAGCAGCGAGCAGACCTGAAGAGCAGCAGTAGTCTCTGGAGCACCGCTGACACTCTGTGACGGGACGATACCTCGGCAAGCTGCTCCGCTGTTCCTGCAGGGTCCTTCCACAGACACACACAGTGGTGACAGGATGTGCTGTGCGTACAGTACACGCATGGACCACTAACTTCCTACTGTATTCGTCTCGAATAATACACAGAGAGCGCCAGCAATGTAAGGTTATGGCATGCTTGTTGATACTCGGGTGTCCGGTTCCTAGGCTAGCATTAGCACTGCCACTCTTACAAGAAAAAATAAAAGGGCACTCAGTTTGTGTCTGGGATTCCCCTTGTTGACGTGACAAGTGATACAAAGGCATTGTTTTGGTTGGAAAGTGAGAGAGCCCCTCCCACAACTGCAGGGAAGGCACTCCTCCACTACAGAGCCCATAGGTTCATATTTTCTCTACCCCTCCTTGTTGTAGATGTTAGCATCTTTGTGCACGGTTCTGTTTCAAAACATAAACAGTGAGCTGGGGGCCCTATTACGTAGTTGATGAGTGTACCTTTAAAAGTGATTTATATTATATTACGCAATATTTGAAACATTAATATAACAGCAAACAATTGTTTTTTATCAACAAACAAATTTCATAATTTCATTCTGAAAAGAGAACGACATTACACTTTTCATATCTGGGTCTGCCTGCCGCACATGCATGTTAGTGCATGTGTGTGTGGCCAACTGAAGCATTTGTTTTGGTCTGACACGCTGGTGTGCTTAGTGTGACATCTAGTGGTAGAAAGTCATATAGCGCCACTTCAGCTCATGTACTGTACCTGTGTGTTGGGGGCCGGCTGGGGACAGTAAAGAGGCGGGGCAGGGAGATACAGCCCACCAGGCACCAGGGCGGGCTGACGGGAGGAGAGCTCTTTGGCTGAATCCAGTAAGGCAGACAGGGGTGAAGACAGGACATCCACCCCTGCCATGACTGCAGCCTTCAGAATCTCCTGCAGTGAAACCTGTAGGGCGTCCACATCTTCTCCCAGGAGAGACTCTGGGGAAGGGGTGATGGTGAGACACATACATCAGCTGCATCCACTGGGCATCAAATGCTGCTTGCTGCAGTCATACAGTACATACTTACATACCTGCATAGATATTAGAATTGTGTTCATCTACTCCTGTTTCCTGGGAGCCAAGAAGAGACTCCAGCTGAGCCTGAAAGATGCTGCCAGGCTCCAAGGCTTTTGGGAGATGGAGCTCGCTCAGCCACAGCCTGAATTAAGAGATGAGAGGCTAGTTAGGGCATGTTACATTATATGAAGATTTAGCATTTAAAAAGGGTATACAGTACAAGTAAGATTCAAGTCAAGTCAAGTTATGTTTATTTATATAGCCCATAGTGTAAAATACAGGCTTTGTGAAAAGCTTCTTAGAACATAGACCTTAAATCAACCATTACACACACACACACACAAAGATATTTCTTCCCACACTGACCGAGGGAAGTCACAGTGCTGGCTGCAGTACGTGGTGTACGCCAGGCCCAGGGAGGCCGCGGTCTTCCAGTCTCCGAGGCGGTGGGCCAGCCACACAGCCTCAGGCAGCAGCCCCCCTATCAGGAGCAGGTCCTGGGTGTAGTCCACCGTCCACACGTCCGACAGCTGCTGCCTCCGTATCGCCACGGCGACCCTCTCCTGGCACAGTGGCACCGGGCGCCCGACACCCGGTGCTAGCAGGCAGACAGACAGACAGATGAAGCTCGCTACCCTAACGGACATGTAATAACGCAGTGTGCTGTGCAGTACAAGGAGATGTGCTTCACCGCTGTGTGGGAGATGGAGCGGGGGCAGGACATTCACACTGTGGGGGGGCATGGTGCACAGGGGTCGGTTGGAGAAGTAGGAGGCCATGAACCTCCCCAGGGATTGGACCACCGCAAGGGCCGCCTTGCTGCAGAGGTCAGGGGGCAGCCAGGAGCCCGGAAAGCTCTCTGCGACACAAACATGTTATCACATGAGCAGCCTTGAACCAGTGTTGTACCCGGTGTTAGCATAACAGCGGGCTTGTTATGCTAACAAACGCCGGTGCTTGGCGTGTTGTTTTTAATGTCCTGTTAGCTCTATGTACAATGGTGCACAGCTACTAGAGAGGAATATCCTGATGACTGAGCAGACCTGTAGTGCTGGGAGCGTTGTCCTTCAGACGCCCGGCTCTGTGCAGTATCAGGCGAGCCATGCAGTCGCCAAACCCCTGGGCTTCGTCCAGGCGGTACTGGAACAACAGGCCGTACAACAGCGCCAGACACAGACGAGTGTCCCGGTACACCTTGCGATCCGAACCTGAGACAGCGAGCGGCACGCGTGAGTCACAGTTTACACTCTATGCGCCTACATAGTGTACATCAATGCATATTTCTCACTTTCGTTTCTCCCAGCGCAGATTTCGGACTTCCACGCATCAATACTATGTGAGTATGAGCCAGTCAGAAAGTAATACTCTCCTGTTGGGAGCAGTACAGAAGTTAAACAACAACAACAACAACAACAACAACAGCAACAACAGCAACGGTCCAGCCATTGACTTGGATGTGTCTCGGTCCTGCGTGTGACCTGGGTAGGGCAGCAGCGCAGGGCCATCGTCCAGCCGGGCCCCTGCAGCCTGCAGAGCCGCCTGGATCTGGGAGAGGACCAGAGACGCCCGCTCCTTCTCCTCCTCCCAGCCCTCGCAGCCCCGCAGGGCCTCCAGCTCCTCCATGTACTGCTGGCTGACCACGTACACCTGCTGCCACACCCTCAGCAACCTGCACGCACGCACACACACACACACGATGTTTTAAAAAGACATCTCTCACTCTGTTTTGGGACTCAAATTTGTGGTTAAAAGGCAACAAAAAAAACTAAACAAAAAGTAAAGAAATAATGAATAAAGAAACAAATACACACAGCAATGACAATAAAAAGAACCAGACAATCATACACAATCAGATGGCGCCACCTGGTGGGACGATGAAGGTTAAATATAAAAACTAATTGATGTTATTACTATTAATATATCATTATTACTATTAATATAACATTATTACTATTAATAATACAAGTATTATTATTATTACTACTAATAATAACATTATTTGATTATTTGTAGAATTATTATTAACAACAACTACTACTACTACTACTACTACCTGCTGGAGGGTCTGTGGGGGACAGGCGATGCGTGTTGCACCCAGCAGGGCTTCCCCTGCGTCTCCTCCTGCAGCAGAGGCAGGTAGAACCCGTCTGAAAGCCACAGCTGTGGGGCCGGGGCCTCAGCCCACACCTGCCTCTGCTGCAGGCTGTAGGTGCAGTCCAGGCCCACCGCTGCCTGCCGCAGCACGCCCAGGGCCAGGGAGAGGCTGTGGGAGCCCAGCCGCCCGGAGGGGCAGGCGGGGGGCGGGGCCAGACACAGGCGTACCAGCCGCTGGACCAGCTCCACCGCCACGCCCAGGCAGCTTGCCCCGGAGCCCCGGGTGTCCCAGGAGAGCAGGGCCAGCAGTGCAGCGAGGAGACGGTGCACGCGGGAGCCGCTGTCGGCGTCCTCCAGCGCGCCCCGGGACGAGGCGGGCGTCACGCGGAGCAGGGCGGCCAGCCGCGCCGCGCAGTGCACGGCGCACACCAGCAGGCGCCCCCGCTGCTCCACGGCGCCCCCTAGAGACACGCCCAACGCCCAGGCCGTGAGCAGCTTAGTCTGGGTGTGGCCCAGCTCACGCAGGAGGGCGGAGGTTTTCCTCCTGGAGCTGGCGGGGGCTCTTCTCTGTTGGGGCTCCGGGGGGGGGCTGAGGGCGTCCTGGGTGTCTGACAAGGCATGGAGAGTGTCGAACATGGACGCGAACTCCAGGCGACCCCCTTCCTCCACATGGGACCCAGCTGGTGGCCCCTCGAAATCAGAGTCATCCTCAAAACAAGCCTGAGAGAGAAATAACACTAATAAAAATATGATATATTTCATATAATATGAAAGAACAACAGGGTTCCCACTCCCAAGTCAAATGTCAAATTCCTTGACTAAAAATCTTCATATACATTATCTATAAAAAGCAGATGCCACCAGAACAATGTCTGTTAAAAGCATGACAACGATAAACAAACTGAAAATGAATGTGATGATATTTCACATACTGTAGGTACTACTCACGTAAACATTCAGACCAATGTAATAGAACACCATGTCCAGTAACATTTTCAGAAATGGAAACAGGCTCGAAATAAAAAGAGAAAATCCACATCTTTAAAATATGATATTTCATAAATCCCATGACAAATGGGAACCCTGAATAAGACATCTCATATTCTTTAATGAATTTTCCCAAAGCAATAAATACCTTAAAAAAGAGCAATTACGAAGAAATGTATAAACACTGCATATATACTGTACCTGCACTTTGTGAAGAAGCTCTGTGGTGTTCTCCAAAGGTCCCTGGTCCTGCAGGAAACGTGGCAGAGCAGAAGGCACTTTGCCTGGGGAGCTAGCCGGGTCTGAGGTGTTAGGCCCAGGCGTTACAGTTTGTCTGAGCTCGTCCAGGCTGCTACTCATATGCACGCACGACACAGACTCCAGCCATGCCCTCGCATTCATCTAGGAGATTAAATGAGGAAACAGAATAGTCAGACAAGTCCAATGTAATTATTTTCAGTAATTACTTTGCAAGTATTGGCCAAAACCAATTTAGATCGACTGGACTGATTGATTTTGAATGTCATGACAGTACTTTGGCAGGAGGACTAAACAGTTGATTAAACTGCTGTGATATTTGGAAGACCCAACGAACTATAAATATCATGGCAAGTATTGGAATTGGAATTCTGAGCGCGTACGTGTCCATTGTTGTGGAAAAGAGTCGCCCCTACATTGATGTACCCCTACACCCAAACATAAGCAGACAGAACAGAAACATCTCTTGACTTAAATGTATACAAACATGCATACATGTAAAACATGTTCCTTACAGAGATCACACAGCCCATCGTATGATCCCTTGTAGAGGGATGCACACAATTCATATATAGTTTATATATGAGATAAGAAGTAAAGTTAATTATAATTATGAAGAATAAACGATTCCAACCATTTCCACACGTTCAGCAAGTACTACCTGGGACTTCTCCAGGCTCTGGCTGGTCTTCTCCAGGCCGCGGACAGTGTCCTGCAGCAGGGCCTCGATCAGCAGGGCGGGGGAGGACCACTCGGGCGCCCTGACGACGGTGGCCATGTAGCCGTCAGACACAATGAGGTAGAAGAGGCGAGGGTGCCAGGTCACTGAATAGCGCTGCCGCAGTGTGTCCTGCATGGACAGGCTGGAGCTGGGCGGAGACACCTTGCCATGCCTTGTAGACATTATTGGCCTGAGACAGGGGAGGAGGAGGCAGGGGGGAAGTAGAGAGGATAATAAACAGATATCAGAGCATTGTGTGGTTCATACTGACACCTACTGGTGTAAAAGTGAAACAGATTGCAACAAGGCCAAGGCTAGAGGGATTAGAGGTCTACCTGTAGGACACCAGAGGGTGCAGGGGAAGGAAGTTTGCGGGCCCAAAGTCCACATTGCAGCCTGAGCTGGAGAGAGACAGAAGGCCCCCCAGGCGAGCCAGCATGAGTAGGGACCCTCTCTTCAAGACACAGGCCAGGAAAAGTCCCCCCGGTGCCCAGCTCACGCCGCCCACCCAGTAGGATCTAGGAGGCAAAGACGTTCTTCAGCATACAACATTCAACAGATTGACATTCATATGGATTTTTACTTTACTGAATAGTGCTGATTATTCAGTCAAATAGATAGACAACACCATGCCATAATTTGGGCTAATAAATAAATCAATAAACATCAGAGGAGCAGCATAATAAGTGTATGCTAAAACAAAGCATAATAATCATAAGCGCAGACTGAAAGTAGGATTTTTTAAATGTGTTTTTGTTTCAGATTGGCATCATTACCGTATGTATTTAGACGGGATATCCAGTTTCTTGCTACCACACCCTCCCAGACCCTTGGATATTGAAACGAAATTCTGCGTGCTGACAAAAAGAACCTGTGTGGCCTGTGGTAAAAAGTAAATAAATAAAAAGGAATAAACACAAAAGTTGTATTGTAATTATAATGGGACAGACGAAATGAATAGGTTACCCACCCTGGGATCTCTCTGGTTTACTATTACAGCTAATAGCAGGCCTTCAGGGGAGAAGGCAGGCACAAGCGACCCTCTGGACTTCACTGGACGGCAGGGTGGAGACAGAGAGGTCATGGAGTATGTCTTGGTGACCCATCGTATACTGTATCCCACAGAGCTGAGGAAGCAAAAGAGACTATCACTTGTTCTTGTATTACTGCAGGAATAATAGCATCTTGATCTCGCGAGCTTCAGTATAACCTCACAGCAAGAATCAGTCTTGAAAGCTTGAAATCGTTGCAACTGAGTACCAACTGATCTGACCGATCAGCGTCGTACTGATAGCATAGGCGTGCTTTAGGTGTGCCGAAAGCGAAAACAACAATGGTAGTTCCTCAGAGGTTTTAACCTCTTAGGAACCTCTTAGATGCAGCAATAGCATCAGTTTTAGACATATTAGAATGTATTAGAAGAGCAAAGAACAGCACTAAAGGCTTTTCTCAATGTAATATATTTCACTCTTCTCCTGACTGGCTTTGGCAAGAGTTGATTCACCAACTGGCTCTGCTGGTTCACAGGTTCGTCTAATCACCTGCCTGTCCTTGAAAAAGACAGGCAGGCTCCCCAGATGGTTGTGTGCAATGAACTATATATGGTTGTGTGTAATAACTATATGGTGTGTCAGGTTAGGAATAGCCAATGTAACATTCAAAAGGTGTTCAAATATCAACAATCATTCTCCAGCAACGCTGACTCCATATTTAAGTGTTCCATGCTGGTGCACTCACCCTGCTCTGCATGCTTGCCCCTCAAGCCACTGAATTTTCAAAAAGGTGATGACTAGCTTTTCTCCAGATGTAAATACAAACGCTGATAAGCACACATCGCCTATAGCCTGTTTGAGAGGGTAATGTAGAGACAATGAGGCCAACAATTAGTAAACCAACAGCATTATAAAAATGCAAAAAAGAAAAGTAAATTCAACTGAACATTTACTGAGCTATTTATAATCCCGCCAAGATAGAACGTGACCACCGAATGTAAACAGATGTATGTGCGCAAATAAACAATAAAACTAGAACTTGCGCTCACAGACCTCTGTCTTAAAGAACATGCTGTGTTGGGCAGCTTCTTTGTCCTGTAGGGAAGGCACAGCTGTATCCTCATGGGCCTGTATCTCTGCCCATTTCCCCCGGGCCGCACCATCTCGTGCTGCTGTCAAGTCCCTGACGTCTGTACACTCCCACAGGTGCACCCGGCCTGTGGTCGCCACCAGCAGCACACGCATCCCATCTCCAGAAACCTGGATTGACAGATGCCTGGCATTCCCTGTGGAAACACAAGCACCCATGAATACACAGATTTAACATATAACACAGTTTTGTAATACAAGGCATTTTCTGTCACTAGCTAGTTAAGAATACATACATTTGAAATAGCACATTGTGCTTGTGTAATAGTTTCAGTAGATCAATTGAATAACAGGTAGGTAAACAGGTGACCTTTAAAAGCAGCAATCACTTCTGCTACTTCAGGCACAGCCGCTGCAGTCTTAAATGAATTTTTATCCTTGTTCCACAGAAATAGCTCTCCTGAAACCAGCAGCCCAGCAAGCCACACACCTAAAACACACGTAAAAATAAGTAACTTGCGAACGTTGTATTGCTCTAGCAGAAGCAGAAGTGCAGAAGCTTAATAACCCACCATTACAGGATGCAGACATTGTCACCACACTATTCAGCAACGGATGGAGTTTAGGCGTTTTCTTCTTGGTGCGACCAGACACCATGTTGATCTCACTGATCCGCTTGTCATCCAGGAGGAAAACGTTTTCCTTCTCCTGCAGAGTATGGAGAAATCCACATTGATTGATTGAGTATACCTACGCTATCGAGCAGCTAAAAGTAGTCATCAACAGCGCCGACGACTTCTTACTGAACATATGGTCACATTACCTGTCCAAGCCAGCAGAATCGTGGCCATGGTTTCTTCCTTTTGATGCTGGTTGACAACACAACTTCCAACTTCAACTCCATTTCTATAAAACAACTCTGTCTCCTACATCGCTCTGTAGTCAGGAATCGTAACTATACCTGGATGAAAAACAAAACATACATACTAAAGAGCAATCTAGGCTCCTCAAAAACTAAATGCCTGACTGAAGACCAATCATTTTGTTTACATTGTGAGGACAGATGCTACTAGCTAGCGTAAGCTAACAAGCTATTTTATGACTAATAAAACTACCAATGGCGAACATTAAATGGAAATATAATTTAGATAATCAAGGGCGCAAATGGTTGACCAAAACAAGTCATGCAAACAATTATTTTTACCATAATCATGAAATAATTCGAATTTCCCTCCGGCACAGCGGCTCAAAATAATTCCCATGATCCCACTGAAGGAAGCTTTCTAGGTTGCTGTAGGAACAAGAACAACCCGTAGGCAGCTGACGTGTTAAAGGAGAGTTTACGTTATTTTATCTTCAGATAAACTAAGTTGTCTGAACTCTATTATTTAGTTATCGTGACAGATGACCGATTGCAAATGTTTAAATGTGTAATATTAATATGCTTGTTGTTCTTAAGGGAGGTTACAATTTCAGAAACCACAGTTGTAACGTGGTGTATATTCACCATCGAGCACAGAACTGCTCTGTGCTGGATGCTGGATTTATGGATGGTTGGTTTAGTGTGTATTGCCTCCTACTGTGATTCAGAATATTAGTTATTATACTAATGTCTCAATTTATGAAACCCCATAATGCATTTAGACAAGTTTGTTTGTTTATGTTTGCAATACACAAAATTGATTGTTGCCTTGAACGCAAAGGCTGATAAATGATTGAATGTTTTATTGAAATGCATAAGGTTGCCTTATATAAGGTTGACGTAAAGCTGTAGACTACTACTGAAAAGCAAATGGCACTGATTGCACATAATAGTATATTGTAGTTTCAATACAATATTATTCCTATATGACCAGTAGATGGCAGTGTTTTATATTTCTTGATGAAATAGAGCAGCATTTCTCGACTTTAACCAATATAACAATATTATTCATATAGCTGCCATTTGTTTCAGACATTGTTTCTGAAGTTCATAAGAAGCAGCACATTTCTTTCACAGAGTGCTAATTAGTAGGCTATTACAAACACAAAGAGATTGCTTGAATTGTTCACAAACTAATCGTTTTACTTGGACAATTTTCTCAAGATACTCACAGAAGAACTGCCCTATGCACTGACTCAAGCCTGTTATTACCATAGCCCAAATGTTACAGACAAAGCACAAATGAGTAAAATGTGTTTTAATAGGTCTACGTATGACAGTAATTTATGGATTCCACAAATCACCCGTGACAGTCACCTCACACCCCTGTTCATACTGTATGTAAAGTCTCATTAACTGTAACTGGTCAAATTACAGTTGGCACATCTCTTCTTATGCTAGAGGCAATTCTTCATCTCCCTTTCTGCTGTCTAAGCAGTCTACATGGCCTGTGTAGCCTGTATGTTCAGTTTACATATTCTACAGCAAGAGAAAATGAGAAGTGGAAGTGGGAAAATAACACAAGAGAGGAAATTAAGAAAGAGACCAAACAGGAGTGAGAACAAGATATTTTTGTATTGTATCCTCAGCCTGAGTTTAAAATCTGACATCTGACTTTATTGCTTCACTGGAGTATAACCTCAAAGAAAGGTTTAGGCTATCTGTGGGTGTAAATAGCTTGCCAAAATTAATTGAATCTGTCACACAGAGAGATAACCATAATGAAATACAACAGAGAGAGGTTTCAAGAGAGTATGCTGGAAGGCTATGACTCTAGGTGATCCAGATAGGCCGGTCTGACTGGTCTCTGGTCTCAGGACAGTTGTGGGGTGAGACATCATGGGAGTGACAAATGAAACCCTATAAGGAAACACAGGTAAATCAAAGACAGCACTGCCTTGTTTCAACTTCAGCCGACGAGCAGTGATCAGTGGTATGATGTTTTGACCATCACTTTAATCATTCACACATTCTGTGGCGCATATTTTTTATCTGATTAGCAAAGAATGTATAATTATGTGGAGAGGTGTACATGTTTTTATTCTGCTGTGTATTTAACATTTTCACTGACAAAACATGATGTGTATCTCTTACAGAGAGTGTATAAGAAAATAGTGCGTGATGGCTGAGGAACCAAAGATTGAGCTCTTCATAAAGGTTTGACCTATAAAGCTCATTTCTAAACTGTATCCTAACCTTAATATTAAGCATGACTGGTACAGCAGTAATTGGTGCTGCTATACACAGCATGTAACGAAACACTGATGCTATGCTATGCTAATTCATGTTTATTATTATAACAATTAACAATGTTATATCATTATGATACCGAATGACATTGTCACAAATTAGCAAATTGAATACCTTTCCAGCCAAACACAAATGTGATGCTTTTTTGTGTCTTGCTGTGGCTCATAATTTGAATGAATAATGCAAAATGCTTCTGCTAGTCAAATAATCATTAATAAATGTTGTTGAGTCTCACATTTTTCCCCAGTATTGTAAATGATACCATCAAACAAGCTGTCAGCTTGTGATTTCTTAGCACCATGTTGCATCATTACATGGTGTGATAGCTGACATTAGTTGTTATAGTACTTTAATGTTCTGGACGTCCATCATTTGTGACTTAAGAAATAGTACAATCTGCTTATATTGCTGAATTAAGTTGCTGTTCATCTAGCCCTTGCATGTTGTATAACAAAATGACAATCCTTGATACTGTAGGGTAGTTGCAGAAATTAAATAAGGAGGCCTTTCCCATTTGGAAACCAGTGTTTTCTTGCTAAGAGAAAATGCCTGCACTTCCTTACATGCCAGTGACACTCATTCTGTAGAGATGATATCACTGAACTGCACAAGAAACACCCTCTAAATACCTGTCAGTTCTGTTGAGTTGAACATACTGCAACAACCAATACTTGCTTATTTCTATTGTAGGGATAAAGCAAACACCTAATTAACCATTTTCAATTAATTGTAATACTTGATTTAAGTCACCATACACAATATAATAGCTTTATTTCATTGGAATATATACCTAACCTCTTGTCACTAGTGACTAGTAGTTGTTACTCCCTGCAGTTGACTTTTTTGTGGGATTTCTGAAATATTGCATTCTGTGTCTTCATCATGCCACTATGTGCTCTCTTTCTTTCTTCTCTCTCTCTCTCTCTCTCTCTGTGTGTGTGTGTGTGTGTGTGTGTGTGTGTGTGTGTGTGTGTGTGTGTGTGTGTGTGTGTGTATGTGTTAGGCCAGTGATGACGGTGAGAGTGTGGGGAACTGCCCTTTTTGTCAGAGACTGTTCATGATTCTGTGGTTGAAAGGAGTCAACTTCACCCTGACCACTGTAGACATGAAGAGGTAAGAGGGTGTACTTCCTCCCATATCCCTCATCCACACCTTTCTACTATTGGTTTTAGAGACCCAAGACAAAGGGAATGTGTGGCAACATACTGTGCTACTGTATTGTATAATAAGAAACATTTAAACCAATCACATTATAACTGACTAAATGGGTCCTACCTGTAAGCATCCTTGAGCAAGTTGTGCAAGCTGTATGTATGTGTGTGTGTGTGTGTGTGTGTGTGTGTAATAATCTATTAAATACTTAAAATAAACGACTAGCGTACCGTAACAAGGATTCAATCATTTTTCCCTGGCAAGCCTTTGTAAACACAGATAGTTAATTTTGTTTGGAAACTGATTATCTCAACAAAATTAAGTAAGCCAACATAATTACTTGCTACTTATTTATATATATATATATAAGTACTGTAACCTTCGAAATGTTTTTAAAATATACTTTTTCAGATCTAATATACTACTGTCTAAGTTCTGCCAAGTTCTAAATATAACAGTGTATATAAACTTGTATATATAATATTAACACATTTTTAACAGGGCTCCTGAAGTGCTAAAGGATCTGGCACCTGGTTCTCAACCACCCTTCCTCATCTACAATGGCGAGGTCAAAACAGATACCAACAAAATTGAAGAGTTCCTGGAAGAGAAGCTAGCTCCACCAAAGTGAGTGGAAGCCATACTTGTTATAATGTAGACACATACAATTAGTCTTGTGGTGAAAAAGGTATGTTTTGTTTCGGTGTGCATGCAATAAAACACATCACATGCAGATAATCTTTCATTCAATTCATGCAGGTATCCAAAGTTGGGCTGTCGGTATAAAGAATCCAATGGTGCTGGAGATGACATCTTCCATAAATTCTCTGCATACATCAAGAATGCTAACCCTGGACTAAATGACAGTAGGACGCCTTACATGACTAAAAGGATTTTCTACATAGACGTTTGCTTTACATTTTATAAGACAGCCCCACAGCAATTGGAATCTAAAATCAATGTCACGAAATTATTTTGATGTTTTTTATTTCCTGTATGTCATAGAAAGACGCATGCAAAACGAAAATGCTATACCTCAGAAGGTTAAGATGTTCATCTGAACTAAAAACAATAGTCATGCACTGCCCAGTGTGTTGTCTGCAGAGATAAAGAAGTGGTTTTGCAACTTCATAGGTTCAATGAGTAGTTTTGGTTTGTTAGACTATATCTTAAAACCTACTGCTGTTGATGATTTATTACATAAAATAAATATAATAAAAAAATAAAAATAAAACTAGAATACAAATGTTATACAAAACATTATTTTAAAATCTTGAACCAATCTCATGCACCTCTAAAAAGCATACTATGATCCCCATAGAACCACTGGTGCAGAACGTTCAATGGATTGTTACTGTCTTCCAGTGCTCGAGAAGAAGTTTCTGAAAAGCATGATGAAGCTGGACCAGTACCTGCTAACTCCACTTCCTCATGAGTTAAATGAGAAACCAAATGTCAGCCATTCCACACGCCACTATCTAGATGGAAACACCCTCACCCTCGCAGACTGCAATCTCCTACCCAAACTCAACATTGTAAAGGTAAGCAGAGAAAATACATATTTCACTATGACTTTAGACATCTATTTAGTGACTTTGTTTTAAAATAAGTCATCTTAAACATAGGATTCCATGTTGATTGGTTGAATTTAATTTAATTTAATTCTGTATTATTAATGTACCAGTAAACACCGCATATCAAAATACCCTGCTCAAAACTGAAAGCTTAAATATGCAAGTGCTATAATCACACTGGATAATATCTCTAAACACAACAATTGTTAAACCAGAATAGTAGCATGATCTGTCCTCACATTTTTCCTCTGTAAAATGAGAATTTATAAGGAATGTATATGATTGTATTTAATCTCAATGTCACTTTATAATACATTATTCTCATTCAAATCTCAAATTGTATTATTTTCACACGTCTGCTAGTGTCGCCCTCACGTGTGTAAACCTCTCCCTCAGGTGGTGTGTAAAAAATACAGGGATTTTGCCATTCCTGCAGCGTTGACCGGTGTGACACGGTACTTAGAAAAGTCCTATCAGCAAGACGAGTTCCGCTATACATGTGCAAACGACTCAGAGATCCTGCTGGCCTACCACTCAGTCGCCAAGTACCTCAACAAGTAGATCAGCAGAGAGTGATAAAGTTCAGAAAGTTAAAATAACACAGAAGTCAAGGAACAAGACACAGGCAGCTCAATAGATGTATTGTAGGGAGATAGTGGCTTAAAGGTACAATGATCTACTTGTGTCTGGATTTACCCTTATGGCTGAAAACTGCATTGCAATAATTCTATTGTTTTGGCATGCCACCACCCCCTCCCCAGCTACCATACCATTCTCTGCCCCTCCGCCAAAATATGGGGATATGGGGGCACGCATTTGAGGAATGTACTTCTTAATACAACAATTCGAAAAGATCGTCCTTTACTTTTGTTATGATAATGTGTGCTTGTTTGTGACAATTTAGTTAAATATGTGATTGCTTGTTACAATGCTATAGTATCTGGTGTATTTATTTGGGTTCTCATAATCTACAATTTGATAAAATATTGCTGCTCAATATATCTTAAAAATACATGTATATATTAAATGTACTTATTGGTTAGAGAAAGCAAAATAATTAGAAATGGCAAAAAAATATCTCACAGGCCTGTGTGTGTGTGTGTGTGTGTGTGTGTGTGTGTGGGCGCCCGTGTGTGTGTGGTTTAGATGAATTACAAATAATGAATATACTGTATAAGATTCACATAACATTTGTTAGAAAGACAGAAAACTAGTTGGAAGTGTTTGGAAATGGTTATGAAAAACTGCAGTTATAACATAAAGCAAAACAATCTGTTAGATATAAAATTGAGACAAGGATACTCTTTCTGTATGCTTTTGTAAGTATTTTATATAAATAAATAATTGTATGTAAAGTTTATAAATTAACAGATGAACTTGCTTTTATTTAACACTTCCATCTACATGCCTTCATTTTTTGTTTTTTGTAATGTAATCACATTTAGTCAAATATTTTCTAGCTTGTCATGCTTAACGAATAAATATATTTCTATTTAAGTGTACATATTTGGCAGTTGGTGAACTGATTGGATTAGGGTTGTGTGCTGTTGTGTCACAAAGACTAATGATCATCAGTTTAGTAGGATATCAAATGTACATTATGTGCAAAATATTATGCATCTGAAAGTATAATATAAATATACTGCAGACAATACTTGTCTCATGTACTATGTCATTTAAAGTAATATATTTAATATATGATCTACATTGGGCTCTATTGGTCTTAAGTGGTTAGAGAATTGTATTGCAATTAAACATATCAAAGTCAACACTTTTCAGCAGTATGTTGATCAGTGGACAGTCAACTTTTACTGTCTTAAAATCCACCCATCAAGATGGAAGATCACAGCTTTATGAAGGACTGTTTCTTTAACAATATGATTTAATTGAAATAATGGTTTACCGATAGTAACATTTCTAAAAACATAAGTGTTTATGTATGTGATTATGTAATGAAATATATACATAATGTAATATGTATTTTTTTAGGATAAGATACAGATGAATAATCATCCTATGAAATGACCAGTTTATGGGTATGAAAAAAACGTTGTGTACGTTCTCTAAAGAGTGTAAACAGGAAATGGATGACTTTGCTGGACATATCCATGTGCAATTGGATGAGTACTTGCACCGTATCACGGCAACGGCTGATACCAAGATATCTATTGGTTAACAGACAAAATGGGCGTATCCAAATAAGGGGGAAGTGTCATTCATGAAAACTTTGTTAGCAAACCAAGTTTCTTCGAGATCCTTAGGCTTTGGTTATAGCTTCAGTCCGGCGAGCTTTGAAGGTAACGACAACCTCTGTGTATGCGTTTGAACCTACTATTGTAATCCTAATACCAGTCAACTAACGTAGGTTACCATCATTAGCCATCATTGATTCTAGTTAATTATTAGATCATCGTAATCGTTAGCAATTGCACTGAGCTAACAGTACTGTTAGCATGTTGCTGGCAGAGTACAGTAGAGTACAGAATACAAATATTTAATCTGGGACACGTACACTTTTTTGTCTGGGGATATTAGCAACAATACATTGCATATAACACAACAGAGGATGTGCAATGTGTGTAGTAAGTTACAGATGCGTCAACAGCAATATAATGTATACGTTACAAAACAAGCCGCAAACATAATTCCTTGTTAAATGTACTGTACAGTTTAATTTTAAAGGATGGAATTTTGTAATGGAGACGATGAGGAGGACCTTCCCAGATGGACACACTTGGTGAGTGTAAAATGTTTAACTTGCTATGGTGTAATTTAAGGTTGTGATTTATAATTACACAAAAATATAATTTGATGTACTTGCATGTTCTTTGCACAGATGTTTCAAAGCAGAAATGAAATCAGAGAACGAGTGCAACAGTTTGTGGAAGAGAGAATGCAGACTACCATGGTACTGAAGGTTAATTATTTAGCTGAGGAACCCCATGCATGCATCGTTTTTTGTAACATTCATGATGAAGATTAACAAACCGTTATCACTCACAATACCCTGTCATTGTCAGGGTTTTTGAAGTAGAGTAGAGAACATAACGTTTCCTGACTAGAGAACCTGGTTCTTGTAGCCTACTTGGCAATTATAACCATGTCTCTGTGACAACTTGGTGACTTTCAGCTCACTGGTGTCCTGATTGGAGCTGTTGTAGCAGTTTGCCTGATTGGAATAGTGGTACTATTCCTTTACAGGAGATACAAGCTGGCCAGTGAGTCCTACATTACACAATCTTCATAATCTACTTCTTCTAGTGCAGAAAAAAACATGTCTGGTAACAACTTATTATTCTACTACTTTCCAGAGGGAAGTCATTATTTTCAGCTTTAAGCTCCCTCAAAATGTTGCTTTAGGTGATTACCAGTCACCAATATATGGTAGAAACTATTTAAACCCTGGACTTTATCACTTTTTCACACAAATAAAGGATCACACGCTTTGGCAGGACATACTCCCTTGTTCACAGTAGATACATGTATTTCAATTCTATAAAAAATACGTTTTTAATAATGTATAGCCACAGTTCAGTGGTACTTTAAAATTCTTTGCAGTTTGATGAGAATGTGATCTTGGTTGTTTTTTGTGTGTGCTTTACAAGGTAAACAGCAACCTGACGTGCCTCACTATCGCTTCAGAAAAAGGGATAAAGTGCTCTTCTATGGAAGGAAGATTATGCGAAAGGTTATCTCCATTTCTGTCATGAACGCAAACATTCAGCTAGATCTGCTTTTCCACATGTTGTGTAACATTTGCTCTTACATACCATTAAGCTGCTTTTTCTATAGCACCATTGTTTTCTAGTGTAACCACTACAGAGCAGACACTGATAGACTTTAAACTTTTAAACTAAGAACCTTTTTTTGTCTGTCTTATTTATAGATTAAAGTGTCAGACATGGTATATTAGACATGGTGTCAGTGGTATTTTGCTTTGTTTATTTGTGTACTGATCAGTACGGCAGACTTTAATTTTGTGTGTATTGTTTTATGACCCAGGTTCAGACCCTCTCGTCTACTCCATCTACCTCTACCACCTTAGTGTCAAAGCAGTCGCAGCGCATACGCAAAAGGACCAAAGTTCTCAGCATTGCTCGCAAGTGTGTACTCTTTACAGTTTATGCTGCACATTGTTGTGTGTGTGTGTGTACGTGCACCCTGATGATGATGATTGTAATTGTAAATATTTTATTTATACAGAATGTCAAGGAGATATACTTTAACTTTGAAATGTGAATGTAATACTGAGTTCTGTTTCCTGCCTGACAGAATTCTGCGCATTCGTAAGGACCCCCCCACCCTTCAGCCAAAGGAACCCCCTCCCTCCCTTCTAGAGGCTGACCTGACGGAGTTTGACGTGCAGAGCTCCAACCTTCCTTCAGAGGTCCTCTACATGCTGAAAAATGTCAGGTAACGGAGCTTACTGACGCCACATGGATGAACATGTTTGTTTAGAGTGTTCTCCGGAATATCATCATTTATTGTGACTGTCTTTCAGGGTTCTGGGCCACTTTGAAAAGCCGCTGTTCCTTGAACTGTGCCGTCACATGGTGTTTATTGAACTGCAAGAGGGGGAGGGGCTGTTCAAGCCAGGAGATGACGATGAAAGCATCTATGTAGTCCAAGATGGCCGACTCGAACTTTGCATCCATGAGAACGTGAGTAATAGGCAGGCTCACTGTCACTCTATTAAATTGTTTACGATCTGTAGTAAATAACGTCATTTTTTAAGATGAATAAACACATTCCAAAACATAAAAAAAAAAATAGAAACACACCACCAACGTTAGTGTTTTTAAACCATGCTTACACAAGTCCTGTTAGCTGCTAGCCAAGAGCACATATAAGGTTTCTGAAATATGTCCACATCAGGGTATTAATACTGTGTGTGTGTGCTCCAGGATGGCACAGAGCCAGTGGTGAAAGATGTCCTGCCTGGGGACAGTGTCCACAGCTTGCTCAGCATTCTGGACGTCATTACTGTGAGTTGCTCTCTTTGTCTTCTCCTTCCATCAGCACATCACGCCCAGCTGACTTATCTGTTTTTCTTTTCTCCTCCACTGTGCCTCTGGCCACCCCTCTCCTTTTCCTCCCTCTATATGTCTGTCCATATATCTGTGGATCTCTGGGTAAAGTCCTCTCTGTTGAAACGTGTACTGTTAGCTGACAGGCGTTCCCTCTACACTGCCTGTACCATAGGCCTTTACAGTACAGCATCCATACAGATGTACTCCTGTTCTTCTCCTTGTGTCCT
>JAODUG010043454.1:0-12362 GCA_027564795.1 Aphredoderus sayanus | reverse complement strand
CAGTACATTACATGCTCTTTCTGTACTGTATACTCTCCTGACCGCTTGGGTTGAATAAACGCTTTATGAACAGAAGTGAGGTATAGGAGCTGTGTAAAACAGAAAATAACACCACACTATAAAGTAGTAGTATCTGAAACCAAAATGTTTGCAATTAGAACACATTTGTGTTTACTTATCACTGAACAGACTAACTACTGTAGGTTTGAATTGGACGTTCTTGTAACTTCGAGGTGGTCTGTCTAACCTCAATACAACCTGTTGTCTATTTACATGGGAGACATAACTGTGTCAGGTTTAGTGTTCAGGGCTGCTATTGACCTCAGATGTGTTTTCCATTTAGGCCCCACACTCCTCCTGACCAGTGATACCATCAAACAACGTCTAGGAGCTGCAGCTCTGGACAGGTAGCGTACATCCTGTATACACCAACTATACACTAACTGCCATTTGTACAGTGGGTGAGAATGTGTGTTCTACAATAAACAATAAGCAATTGTAGTTTCTAAGCTCTTCTGATTTGTGCCACATTTAACATCCATTATGCCGTATAAATGCGAATGATAACTTATTATTCAGCTACACACTGTCTAGACAGAAAATGAACTGGCAGAATGATAATGAAAATATTGTACAGCTCTGGTGTCTGTCACACATCCTTTACTTGCTACACGATTCTGTGCTCTGATTGGTCAGAGTGGAAACATGTGGCTAATAACAAAGGCCCATGCAGCGCAGTCCACAGCCTCTACGGGCCCAGTCCTCACCTCAGAGTCCCATAAACAGCTTTCATTCCAACTAAAACATGAGCAGCTGCATCCCAGTATAAGCCCCAGTTGTCACAAATGTAATATAAAAATGAATACTGGGTGTTTGATCAGTCTAAATGCACAGTTTGAATTGCTTCTCTGTCTGCATCTCTCCATTGAATTCAATACAAGTCCGCTTTACTGGCAGGGACCTCCGCCACCAGCCCAGCCATTTGTTGTTGTCATAAACAAGCATGCCCCCCCCCCCCGTCCTCCAGCGTCCACGAGTACCGGCTGTCCAGCTGGCTGGGCCAGCAGGAGGACATCCACCGCATCGTGCTCTACCAGACGGACACCACCCTGACCCCCTGGACGCAGCGCTGCATCCGCCAGGCCGACAGCATCATCATCGTGGGCCTCGGGGAGCAGGACCCCGCCGTCGGAGGGGTGAGTTGTGGGGGTTAAGGGGGATGGGGATGGGGGGGTGAGATGTGGAAAGAAGGCTCTGGTGTGGAATATACTGTAGAATGTGGAAGCTGTGAGCAAAGTGTATTATTGCACAGTTACTCACCTCGGTGTGAGCCTGGTGGTGTGCCAGTCATGCCAGTCATGCCGGGCCTCACGAGGGCTTGTGACGAGCCAGAAAGCGTTCCTGAAAATCCCAAATTAGAGTGTGAGCACATGTGCTTTGTCCAATCGCGTGCCTCGTGTGTGTTTCTACGTTTATTTCAATCATTGCACAGTGAGACAAAATGATGATGGCTTGGAATGAGACATTTAGACAGATTCCCTTACTGATGCTAGGTTTAGCCGCTGTTTTGGGTTTGAGCGGTTAAGCGTCTGATCGTTACGCCCTAGTGTCACAGTCACAGCACATGGGGTTAGTCAGCTCAGTGGTCACATGGTGGGGAATGGGTTGTTGTCACACGCCAGGTCTCTAGGAGGGAGGGAGGGAATCACATAGGCTCGCTTTCAACAGGAGATGAGCAGCGAAATGGAGACGTGGATGGATCAATATTTGCTCGGGTGCTAGGTTGATGTTATCAGACAAACACACACACACACACACACACGCGTGCTCAGAATCCCACCTTGCTCAAACAGTAAACCTTTAGTGGAGGACCCTATTACTGTGGGGTGAAATGCGGTGGCCTGGTGCTGGGTAGCACGTCTGACCTTCACTGCTGACTGTTTAGCCTTTATTACACCAGGCTCTCAAGTTCAGGATGCTGAGGCTAAAAAACCGCTTAACACTGATTCGGTTCTAGGTAACATATGTGGTTTTGCCGATGTCACTGTTCTAATGGAATGCATTTCCTTAGCACTAATATAAGGCTGTTTTAATTACTATGCACAAACTTATGTTGTACAGCCTTTGCTGCGTCTAAAACATACATTTTAGCATGCTTAAAGGTGGCGTTAGCGATTGTGTGCTGAGAGAAGATTACAGCTTTTCTACACAGCCCTTGCTCTGTAAATGGGTGCTCCCTCAAAAGTGTTTTTGTTTTTGATTTGAGTTCATATATAACAGTCTTTATTCAGCATTGCTGACTCCACCTTTACATTTTGTCTTTTGTCTCCATATATCTGCCTGGCCCATTTAGATGTCTAATAAAGTTTACATACTGTAATCCAGTGAAAATGAATAAATAAATCGATAGCGTAAAAAGATAAAAGGTTTGAAATGTGTCACAAGGGCCCACTTGAAAACTCGATTATGCATCTTAAAGGTTTTTTTCTTTTCTTCCTTTCAACAACCAGACCAGAAGCTCACCTCATCCAAGTGTGGTGCATTTCAGCGCTTCAAAGCAGCGTTGTGTGGAGGCCTCCCTTTATGTTGTCTTAACAGACTATTCTCCCTCCAGTAACTCTCCCAAGTAGTTCAGGTAGACTGTGTGCGTAGTGGACCTCTCCGTCAACACCCTGTGTTGTGTCCCCCCCTCCCACACACACCCCCTCTCCCCCAGCTGGAGCGCATGCTGGAGGGCAGTGCGGTGCGCGCCCAGAAGCAGCTGGTGCTCTTGCACAGGGAGGACGGGCCTCCGCCCAAGGGGACCGTGGACTGGCTCAACATGCGCAGCTGGATCTCCAGACACCTCCACCTCTCCTGTCCCCGCAGGGTGTTCTCCAAGAGGAGCCTGCCCAAGCTGGTACGGCGGGCGTGGATGGACACACGGGGGGGTGGTGGTGGGTCGTACTGTGTACCTTCAGTACACAAGGAGTGTGTCATCTGTGAAAAGGAAAAGCTCAGTTTCCTCTTTGCTCATTTTATTCCCTATTTCTTATATGCTCTTGTTTTCTCAGAATTTCACATCATGCATCTTAATAGTAATGAACCTTGGGTATATCGAAATCCTTCCTGCAGCAGTTTTTTTTTTTTATGTTAAAGTTTTCAAAAATCAGTTCCGTCATTTAACCCTCCAACTGTGCTATGAGTCAAAATGACCCGGTGCACTCGCCAGTAGCGGGCGCCCACCACAACACGGATATATGACATTCCGCGGTTGGCTCCCTCTGCTGGTAGTCTGCTGAGAACCTTAGGACAGCAGGAGGATTAAAGGGTTCCATTGTCGATACATCGATGCTCTCTCTCCCATAGAAAGAGATGTACCAGCGCGTCTACCAGAAGCCAGCGGATCGACACTCAGACTTCTCCCGCCTGGCTCGGTTCCTGACAGGGAACGCCATCGCCCTCATCCTGGGAGGAGGAGGAGCCAGGTACATGTACAGGCCTTCTGTTGACCAACTCTGTTAAATGACAATGACACAAATGGTCATTGTCATTTTCTCTCTCTCTCTCTCTCTCTCTCTCTCTCTCTCTCTCTCTCTCTCTCTCTCTCTCTCTCTCTCTCTAGGGGATGTTCTCAGGTGGGGGTACTGCGTGCGCTCAGCGAGTCGGGTATCCCCGTAGACATTATCGGCGGCACTTCCATTGGCTCCCTGATGGGGGCGCTGTACGCCGAGGACCGCAGCCACAGCCGTATGAGGATGAGGGCCAGAGAGTGGGCAATGGTGAGAGGCAGTGTCACCCCACTATGGGTAAACCCTGAGTCACCTGCAGTCATTTCAGCACTACTAGTAATAACAATTTGAGTAAAGCTTTGACGGGGTTTATTTGAACATCTTACAAGGTATACATATTTACAACCATACACTTTATTAATAACAATCAACGATATTTAGATTAGCTGCCGAGCCCAATCACTTGGCGTTGCAGAACATGCCGTAATAATAACATGCCACCCCAATGAGTAAATCACAGTAGCCCAAAAGTGATGGAGGGTGAATCCCCCTGCCTCCTAACAGCTTTTGGGAAAACAGTTATTTGCCAGGCCAGTAAGATGGTGTCTAGGGCCTCCTACATCCTCCTGCCTGCCATGCGGATGCCACAGGGACCCAATCGCATATGAAAAAAGGCAGTTTAATAGATAGAACTCTTTTGATTATGTTATCGTGAATCTTCTGAACTCAAAGAAGGGCTGGGTGGGAGGTGCGGACTGGGTTGCAATCTGTGGGGGATGCACTTTTGAGGTGTTAACAATTGATGTGTGCTTTGTGTTGTGATTTGTATTTTTTATTTTTTTTGTCCATTTGTAAGTGGGAGACTTGATGGTCCAGACACATTTCCCCTCAGGGACAAATAAAATAGTAACAGTTCATCTGAAACATAATTTCATCTTCCCAACCCTTTCAGCCTTGGCTGTGGTAAAGAAAATATAACTCTGTGGTCTTTGTGCACTCTCACTGTAGGAAATGACGTCGGTGTTCAAGAAGGTTCTAGATTTGACATACCCCATCACCTCCATGTTTTCTGGTGCAGCTTTCAACTCCAGCATCAGCAATGTGTTCAAGGGCAAGCAAATAGAGGTGAGCGAAACCTTCCATAATTATCGTTAGATTTTTTGCGTCAATTTGTATCGGTTCGACAATTTTTAATCATTTCTACGATGCCACACTGCCATCTGCCATCTCCATTTTCAGTAAATACACTCCCTCCCTTTCTAAGGGCAATGAATACACATTATGCCTTTTAAATATTTACACGTGAAAAAAGGCAGTGTGTGTGAAGGCACTTTTATTGACCATTGGACCCATTGTTACTGGTAGGTGTCCAGTACTGCTACAGTATTATTCTGTTGGCATCAATAAAGGAAGAGCATTACCCAGCTTCCCTTGCCAGATTTCTCTAGTCCATCTGTATTTTCAAAACGGCTTACTCTCGCAAGTCACTAGCCTCCTGTGCCAACTAATATATAATGTACCTTTCCTGAGAGCACAGCATTGTGTTAAGCATTGCTACATATTAATTTAGTTTTCTGTGGTGGTGTTTGTTATAATAATACATTATAATATATCACATAACCCCCCTACCATCATATCCTGCTTTCAGATTCTTTTTTGGTATATAGTCGGTCAAAATGTTTTATTAACCGCTGTTTCAAGGGCTTTGAGCCAGTACTGTACAGAATGTATTTACAAGAGAACTGCACTAAAGATAATATTACTCATCCTTCAAGTCTGGTCTTGATAATATATTTGTAAAATGTTAGATATACAGTAGAGTGGAATTGATATGGAATCCTTTTATCTCCTTTATCTGATGAATGATTTTTGGGTGAAGTATTCCTGTAAGACATGGACCTAACATGCTGATTGATGGTTGTTGAAATGTTGCTGTGCACAGGATCTTTGGATCCCATATTTCAACATTACCACTGACATCACTGCCTCTGCCATGAGAGTGCACACTGACGGTAGGTACATCAATGCGCCATGGCATTTCTCTTATCCCCCCTCTAATGATTTTCACTCTTTTCCTTTGTCCATTTTGTCTGGATTTGTGATGAACATCGTTACGAGGCAAAGCACCTTCATCTATTCAGGATTAGAGAAAATCCCCTGTCCATTTGTTGGCTAACGGACAGGACATGAAATCAATCAGCTGAGCCCAACTTGAAAGTGTCTTGTGCTCAGGTTCATTGTGGCGCTACGTGCGTGCCAGCATGTCTCTGTCGGGTTACCTGCCTCCTCTCTGTGACCCAAAGGACGGACACCTGTTAATGGACGGAGGCTACATCAACAACCTACCAGGTTTTTCTTTCCGCAGTACTGGCACTTCTACAGACCTTTTTTTCTTTCTTTCTTCAGTTGTATTACCGGTATCTACAGGGGAAATAAATAAAGCCCTGCACAGCCTGTGTTCAAGTGGAACCAATTAATAGGAGTGATGTGAGGCAGTGTTTAGGTGCTGCGATGGCAGGCTTCAGCCAGGCAGCAGTGAGAAGATGATGGGCATTGCTGAGCAGTACTGAGCAATGTCTGGAGGGGAGGACAGGGTCAGCAATAATGTGTGAAAAGAGAAGAGAAAATGGCACGTGTGTGAGATTTATAGAGCGGGGAATCTGGAGAATGGTCAGAATTCTTTTTTTTTTTTTTTTTTTTTTATGGTTAGAAGTTGTTATCGTTTGCTATATATCAAAACATACTAAACACATTTTACGGTTGCGGTTATGTTTCCCAAATGAAAATGCATGTAGCTTGCATTTTATAGATGGACTCACAGAAAAGTATACTCATCAAAACAAGTAAACCATCACAACTGCACATTAACTGACCCGCCGCTCCTATGATTAGTGACTCAGTTAAACACAAGGTTGCCAGGTTTGGCTTGATGTATTTCAACAGCAGGTTTAATATCTACCGTGATATTCGCTAACCGTGATAGCGTACTGTCTTACAATCTCTGACTGTACCTTATTTATATATATAGTTTAGGACATTTGAGACTGGAAAAGAGAAGATGGCTTGGTCTATGAACCATACATGGTGACGTAAGGCTAGGTGAAGAGAGTGTGAGCACAAAGTGAAGGCCAGTATCACTGAAGTGTCCTAGGAATGTTCCCCAGCCTTTCATCAGGCCTGTGTTGGGCTATGTGCCACAGTGTGAGAGGGACCATTAATGAGGTAGAGTGGTATATCCACTGGGAGGCCTAGCGACACAAAAGATGGTCTCACATTCTCTGGACTCCAGGTGGGGCATGTGTGTACGTACGTGCATGCACAGCCATTCACATCATTTCCATTTGAATTGGCTGTACCATTGCTTGAAACAACTAGGGGGATAATTGGCTATGAATAACTTTTTTTTTCTTTTTTTTTGCGGGGGGTCTTTTATTGTCTCACTTTAGCCTGCTACTGAGCAAATGTCCTTTCCATTGAGCAGACTCGAATTAGGCAGACGTGGCATTGGACTTGATCTATTGAATAAGAGCCAACCTGATACTCTGCTTCCAGCGGATGTGGCTCGCTCCATGGGAGCCAAAGTGGTGATCGCTATTGACGTGGGCAGCCAGGATGAAACCAACCTCACCAATTACGGAGACTCGCTCTCAGGCTGGTGGCTGCTATGGAAACGCCTCAATCCACTGGCTGAAAAAGTCAAAGTAAGATGAAGGAATATTATATTGTATTAATTGTACCATACAGTACATGTATACAGTATATACATATAATATACACACCTTTTTAAAAATGTAAAAATAACATGACATGCCATTATATTTTGTTGTTTTTAATCACTGGGAAATATTGCCATACACCGCACACCTGACAGAATCCAGCAGATAAACAGGACCAAGTTTAATTCATCTCTAAAATCAATGTAATTTTAAGCCACAAAGGATGAGTGTCGAAAAGGGCTTCTCATGAGGGGAAACAAAGAGCAGTTAATTTTGTCCACCATCCATGTCTATGTCCACAAAGATCACAGACGGTTAATTTTGTCCACCATCAGCATGAGATGGGAAAATAAATAATGACTAATCCTTTGATATTTAGGAAAAATGGAGGGGGCGGCAGATGAAAGTCCACCTCCAGCAGTGGTGGTCTAGTCTCTAGTGCATTATTTGATTGTGGGTTGGGCCTGTGATCCCAGGTATTAAACATGGCGGAGATCCAGACGCGGCTGGCCTACGTGTGTTGCGTTCGGCAGCTGGAGCTGGTGAAGAACAGCGACTACTGTGAATACATCAGACCTCCCATCGACCGCTACCGAACACTGGAGTTTGGCAAGTTTGACGAGATCGCCGTAAGTGGTACTTTGGAGGGCTTGCAGATATTTGCTTTAATTTAACGTAATTCTTTTTTACTTTTTACAGTTTTATTTGTTGATTTTTAAGTTGAACTCTTTATTTCTCTGCTCCACTGTATGTTTTCAAACACTGTAGTCCGTGGTGTGGGCAGCTTTAGCAAGAGTGGTACAGTAGAGAACAGTGTGGGTGTATAGTTGTGTAATTATAAGGTCTAGCCAAGTGTTTCTCAACCCTGGTCCTGGGGGTCCACTGCCCTGCATGTCTCCCTGCTCCAACACACCTGATTATAATGAATGGGTCCTTATCACCCTCTCCAGGAGCCTGATAAGGACCCATTCATTAGAATCAGGTGAGTTGGAGCAATGAGATGACTACAACATGCAGGGCAGTGGCTCCCCAGGGCCAGGGCTGATGACCACTGGTCTAGGAGCAATGTAGGGGGAAGGGTAGAGTAATTCTGGCCACAAATCGAGGAGAGTACCTTTTTAACAGAGCTCAAGCTTCCAAGATGTTCTACAGGCTACATAAAACGACATTTGATTGTGTGTGTGTGCGTGCGTGTGTGTGACACAGGAAGTGGGCTACCAGCACGGCAAGACAGTGTTTGAAGTGTGGAGTCGCAGCGGGGTGGTGGACAAGATGCTGATGGACAGACACCAGGAGGAGTTCCACCACACCCAGAGCAACAGCAATGTGAGGACACACAGGGTTTAACACACATGGTAGACTGGTCACACCAATGTGAGGACACACAGGGTTTAACACACATGGTAGACTGGTCAGACCAATGTGAGGACACACAGGGTTTAACACACATGGTAGACTGGTCAGACCAATGTGAGGACACGCAGGGTTTAACACACATGGTAGACTGGTCAGACCAATGTGAGGACACGCAGGGTTTAACACACATGGTAGACTGGTCACACCAATGTGAGGACACAGGGTTTAACACACATGGTAGACTGGTCAGACCAATGTGAGGACACAGGGTTTAACACACATGGTAGACTGGACCCATAGCAGGGGCCGGGAAGGTTAAAGGTGTTGTCAGTCATTCTGAAGAAAGCTTGCAGATATTTGAACATAATCAAAACAAAACACTCTCCCTTTAACACAATAGGCTGCTCCCTCTGAAGCTCCGCCCCACACATTGGAAACACACTGCGGAGGCTAGGACAGTGTTGTGTGGTGCGGTCTGCACCACTTTGTTTGTGTTCCTATTTATAGAGCCAGGGTTGTGTAGAAACACCAGATACATTTTCATCGTGCACACAGAACGGGCAGCTAGCAGACCCGTGGGGAGACATTTCATGAATTTGAATAAGTGCAATAGCTTACAGTCGCTTACTATACCTTTTTAACTGAGACAGAGGGATGCAATTTGAGTTTGTTATGATATGAGTGCAATTCTTAGTATTTAAATAAGAACAACCACTAATCGATACACTACTGTACAGGGATGAATAAGACTTTAATGTGAATCCTACTTACCCCAACATTGTGCATTAGTGAGGATGTGTAGTGATGCTGGGAAGATGGGACACTGATACATGATCCAACGGCGCCAGATAGACACTGATTGAGGACATATGATAACAATATTGGGAACAGAAAGGAGATTCCCCCTCAAGCCACAACAGAGGGACAATCTTTTTATATGCATTACTGGCGCCCACCACTAGATGGCACATATATGAAAATGCACAAGAAATGCAGCTTCAGACATTCAGAGATATTTACAGGTCTGAAGTTTACAGCAAGTACTAATTAGTTAATTGACATTTGTCCATCAGCAGTAGATTAAACATGTTCTGTCTGTCGTTCCTGTACAGCATCTGACGTGTCCCAATGCATCCTTCACTGACTTGGCAGAGATCGTGTCCCGCATTGAGCCTGTCAAGCCTGCACTGGTAGATGGTAAGATGGTCAACACGCCCCAGTACACACTACAGTAACGTGCGTGCCGATTTTCCTCATTCTCGCTGTGTCTTCAAACAAGCAAACATGATGTTCCCAGATGTGATTTTCGCAGTTGGAATTAGACAGTTAATGTTAAGGAGCCGTGCGGTTTCCTTCTGTGTGCCTAGCTGTTACTAGAACAGCTGGAGGAACTGAATAATTATAGTAAGCATAATTACACAGCTGCAGCTCCACCCCTGCATTTACACATGTACACACACGCGCACACACACACACACAGACATGCAAACACACCTTTTGATAGATTGACATTGTGCCTCTTTTAGTACAGTGTTGCAGTATGCTAATCCTGGTGTTTCATCCTTGTTTATCCTTCCCTTTGCATGCTACTCTGTGCTATTGTTTTGCTTCCAAAAGAGAGGCTTGGTTTTGTTTCCCGTCAAACTCTATTAGCAAATGAATCTGTCTGAAACCGAGAAGGAAATGACCTCCGTAAGCCAGAAATCTTTTTAGGGTATCAATCATGTTTGACACATGCTAATGATATCACTTGTACTTGCTGCTGCCAAATGCGAACAAAAATATACATTTTGCTGCCTCGGTTGTTCCATCTTTGACTTAAACAAATGTCTTCAAGCAGAGTACATTTCAATCCTGCATTTAGGTATCAACTGCAGTTGTCGTCGTTTGGAGAAGGGAATTTAACATTAGTCTTTATTAAAACATTTCCATACAGTATATTTAATTTTTGTTATCCTGTCCAGTGTTTCCATGTGTTGCAATATGTATGCATAGTGGTTTATAGCTCACATGGGTGGTTATCAACCTCCTTGTCGTCTTCTTGTCAGTTTGATGCTGGGAAGGCCATTCTAACCTGTCAGTAGGCTTAAGACGTTTTATTTTACTGTTCATATACACCTGTATACCACCCCTGCATTTATAATCACTCTTCAAACACCGTTCCATCCACCCTATATGTTCCCCCTTCCACCCCCCATCCCCCACCACAACCACCAAATGCACCTCCCTCCCTCTCTCTCTCCTCCTATGCTCTGCTCCTTCCTTCTGTCAGAGGAGTCAGACTATCACACTGACTTCGAGGAGGAGCTGGCGGGAAGCGCTCTCTCTGACCTGGAGCAGTCCGGTCTCTCGGGCGACCACATGGGGGGGGAGGAGACTGCTGACACGGTGCGGACCCCGCCGGTTGCATGCCACTAACACTGTGTGTGTCTGTCTCCAAGCAGGGTCTCCTTTCAAACACATGCCACACCAGCTGATGTGACTAGTTACATATAGCATGGGGTCAGTCTAGTGACTGGTTAGCATGGGGTCAGTCTAGTCAGATAAGTGACTGGTTAGCATGGGGTCAGTCTAATCTAATAAGTGACTGGTTAGCATGGGGTCAGTCTAATCTAATAAGTGACTGGTTAGCATGGGGTCAGTCTAATCAGATAAGTGACTGGTTAGCATGGGGTCAGTCTAATCAGATAAGTGACTGGTTAGCATAGGGTCAGTGAAGTGACTGATTAGCATGGGGTCTGTCTAATTAAACAAGTGACTGCTTAGCATGGGACTACAGTGGTGTTTTGTTGTAATGACAGCCAATGTCATTCCTGGGACACAGTTTGTCTGATTTTAACAGATTTATTCTTAATGCATTCACCCTTCTATTGTCCTCTGGGTCAAACTGACTGAACGCACTACCTATTTGTGCCAGTAGAAGGTGCCAATTCTAATTCTATAGCTTACACAGACATGATGTGCACTTCTGGCACAACAAGTTAGTGCATTTGAAACCCGAGGACAACAGGGCTTAGTTTATTTTGATTTAAAGGTATGCTAAGATTTTCATCTGAAGTTAGCCTGCGTTTGACCCTATGAATGGGTCTTGCTCGCTCCCCAATTTCTTAGTTGTTGTGGCCACGGTTGAGCTCTCGGCTTTATGTAGCACCAAAAGTTAGCTCCTGCCCTGAAGCCAATCAGCTCTACAGGGTCAGGAAGACGCTGTCCCTACTGCTCTGTGGGTGGAGTTGTGGTCAGATCTCTTGTGGGTGCAACAATACACATATTTCAACATCCCACATTAATGTTGTGACTTTGAAGGTCACTATATGATTAGAATTCTTATACTTTATATATACTTTATATATTTTCTACTAGACTTCTACTACACTACAGACAGGAAAACAATGATCCTACTTAATTTCGGCCTCTGGCTTTGCTCTGCATCTCAGCCCTCCTCTGGGCTTCGTATTTGACATGCGTGGCTAATAGAATGACCAGAATTGAGACGAGCGAGTAAAGAAGAAAGTAAAAGAAAGTAAAGATATATATAAAAAATAATTTCTTTTGTGTATATAATATAAATGTGTAAATGTACACACACTTTTATTTTCAAAATGTCTTCATAACCTTACTTGGCATACCACTTTAAAGCTGCTGTAAAGCATGTCACATCTTATATAGAGTTGTAACTCTTTCCACTGTTTGATGGATGTATTGTGTACCTGCCTATGTGTTGCTTAACCCTCGTAATGTACTCAGAAATCTAGTTTTTGGCCACACGGCGGCGCCATGTGATTGTGTATGATTTGTGTGT
>JAODUG010043444.1:0-16693 GCA_027564795.1 Aphredoderus sayanus | reverse complement strand
CCCCCCCCCCCCCCCCCCCCCCCCCCCCCCCCCCCCCCCCCCCCCCCCCCCCCCCCCCCCCCCCCCCCCCCGAGAAAAAGAGAGAGAGAGAGAGAGAGAGAAGGGAGAAAGAGAGAGGCATGTCGGAGAGGGAGAGAGAGAGGAAGAGTAGAGAGTGAGAGAACGATAGAGAGAGGCATGTGAGAGAGGGAGGGAGACGAAGAGGGAGAGAAAAGGAGAGAGAGGCGTGTGTGATAGAGAGAGAGGGGCACGGGAGGGAGAAAGCAGGAGAGACAGAGAGAGGGAGGTAGGGGAGAGAGAGAGCACACCGCAGACAGACAGAGCAAGCCCGAGCAATTACCCGGAGAATAAAGAGAGCATTTCAATAAACCTCGCTCGTCCGTTCAAACGCCGCCCACACCGCGCGCCCTGCATACCAACGACTCAGACGTGCCATAACCCGAATACACAATCTATACCCACAGACAATGGCATTAGATATTCCCCCACCGGGGGGGGGTTATGGGAAGGAGTGGGGGGTGGGGTGTAGACTGGGTAATGCATGGCCTTGCCTAGAAATGCACAGGAGCAATGTAATGTCCCGCGTCTAACAGGCTTCTGCTTTTGCCTCCCCTGCTACCCGCTGACAGCGTGGGCACAGCGGAATAGAAAAGGGAGGGAATAAATAATTTCCGACCATTCACGCCATCCGTTCATCCCACTCCCCACCAGGGTTTGTCTGCCAATCACTTTACAGGCTGCTAGTCCAGTCCAGTGGTAGTTCTCGACAAGGCTTTTTGTCTTGTTTGTTATGCACCAAAATAACTCCTCAAGAGCTCCCAACCCTCCCGTTGTACACCGGGTCAAAACAGACTACCTTGTTGCGCCAGCAGGAAGTTCCAACCGCAGCACGGACATATGATGTTCTGCGGTTGGTGCCATCTGCTGGCGCAACAAGGTAGTGCATATGGCATATGAAAACTGAGGACAGTGGGAGGGTTAAAAGGATCTTACGGGGCGCTGTCACCCTCTAAAGCCTACCTGTTCGTACCATTCACGTACAACTTCCTGGGGAAGCTAAGGCACATGGGAGATGTTACTGCCGCCATGACCACAGATGCCGAAGGACAACTGACCGCTTACAGTAACGATGTCTTTCCTCATAAGCGCTGGCTGACATCCCATTTTCAAGGTTGTACAGTTGCCTTTTAGTAGCTCTACATACAGACAGTGACGGCCTACATTATAACCTTGGTTTGCAGGGTGTGATGGCCACCCAAACATAGCATATCCCCCAAAGATACCATCAGAATCACTGAGAACCCAAGTTCATCAGCTTAAAGGTGGAGTCAGTGATTGTAAGCGAATACACTTTTTGTCATATTAACCAATATCTCTTCATGGTTCACTAGCTGCCCCCAACAATACTGTATCCTAGCCTTGATCAAGTTCAAATATCAACAATCTTTCTCGTGGATAGCTGACTCCACCTTTAAAGTGTGACCCTTACAGTACAATCTAATGGCATTTAAGGATTAAAGAAGAGAAACATAAAAATCACCCTAATTTGCACAAACAAACAGTTTGAGCTGTGGGTGATCCAGACTAATGCACATGCTGCGTTTTCAGGTGAGGCAGGTGTTGGTCACGTTCTTCTGTTAACTGATGAGGGAGGGATAAATCCCATTCTCGTGTTTGAAACCAAAACAGTGTTGTTTCTCTATCGGCAGCAAAATAATCACTGATTGACCCTTTCAATTTTATGCGTGCTTACAGTACCAATATTGGTGAAGTTGACGTGAAGAATAAAACATTTTCAGTGTCTTTCTCGTTAGCTTTATTCCTTCCATTGTGTTTGGTTTTGTTTTGGTTCCGGTGCTCTCCTCTTATGTTCTACCCCGGGGACAGTTACAGGTGCATTAACAGCATAATAATGGAGTATTGATCATTATGAACCAGCCAGCTATGCGTGAATGCCAGCAGCTTGTCCTGCTGAGTGAGAAGGCTTGCTAGGAAAACACCCTCGTAACTCCACAGCATCGCCGACACAGAAAGGGCCAGCGGCATTAGTCTGTGTCTAGATGACGAATGGCCGTTAAGAAGGGGAGGGGAGCCAGGATCTCTGAGGTTGGTCAGTTCGTTGGGGTGTGGGTGGGGTTGTGGCCACAAAGGGCCACTGCGCTGCTTAAGGTTTGATTAAAGGCAGCCTGTGTAGGGGTCACACAGATAGGTGTGCCCCAGGCGGCAGAGACTTTGCAGGTGTATACAATTACAAGGTATGGCATAGCTCAAGTCTGAGCTCCATGCCAGGGCTGTAGGGAACAGCAATAGGCTCTGTGGGCGGGGAAATAACAACATCAAAAGGCCCAAATGGCCATTCATCAGTTGGTGGAGGATGCAGTGATTACAGAAGTGGGCTCCTGGCCTGACCTGGTTCCGATCCTCAGGCCAACCAGCAAAATATCTGGTGATAGAGTAAGAACTGCCTTCTGGAAAAAATATAAAAATATAAAATGTCTTACTGTAACTGTCCATTGGGTAGAGACCAGGAAAATATCTTCTGTCTTATTTCCCCCCAAGTTTAATGGCAGGGCAGGAAATTGACAATGCAATAGCATATTTTGAGGCGATTTGTCATTTTTCTGACAGCACCTCTGTCAGTTTGAATTGCTGTACTGTGTGCACAAAATGCCTTGAATTGAACTGACAAGAATTAATGTTGGCGCACCAAGCTGGGAAATGAAAAGCAAGAAAGATTTCAGATACTGTAGTAGTTCCCCATTCACACAGAACAGGGGAGGTAAATAATGGGCTAATTATTTTAATTAACCTGAATTCCTCTTTAACAAATGGACACTTGTCCACCCATAAAATATAAAGTAGCAGTAAGAGAAGCTGGAGAGATATTCTCTTAATAAGAAACGCTGCAGACATACTTCATTTCACAAACCTTCCACATATGTTATATTGGAACTCTGGTCATCTGTCAACACTAAACGTCCAGGAATGAACAAATACATGTAGAAGTCTGTACATGAATGTACAGATGCATGCATATTGTGCACAGCGCGCACACACAAACACTTCTAACTGCCCATTGTGAGGGTAACCAACCATTCCCCTGTGGTTCTCTGCTGCCATTAGAAAACATGGATTCAATTTCTGTTATGGCTTGGCCTTTCCTCTGACAGGAGCCTAGCTGACTTCTGCTGCCGTGTCTGCTTTAGTCAGCAGTGTGTTCTGACCAGCCTTCCCAGTCACGCTCCAGCAACCACTGACTGGAACGACTAGTAAATAAATAACCACAGCCTGTTGTCTTGCCTTGAACGCTGAAATACACCAACCCACTGATTGCACAAGAAGAAAAGCACAGCAGAGGGGAATGAGTAAATCTGCATTTTGTTTTGCCAAACCATCCATGGAGGTTTTCTGCTAGCCTGGACACATTCCGTGTTTTTCCACCCTATTATTATTAGAAGTGTGCTTGTGTGTGTGTTTGCCCATTTGCTTGTTCATAAACGTGTGTGTGGGGGTGTGTGGTGAAAGAAGCATGTCGAGTATGTGTAGAAATAGTACCTCTTAGCGCCGATAACCCACTCTATTTATCTCCCCCGCTTTAGCTATTAGATGCTCGGTCATTAGTCATATGGGGATGATTTGGAGAAGAGCAATAGTTCTGCAAAATGGTGAAGCGATTAAGACGTGGCTGTCCAAAATCTTGCCTTGAAAATAGCCTGCCAAAGAAACCAAGATAAATTGCATCCAGAATGAAGCCTCACATTTGATGGACATCCCTATACTGTATGTTGAACTGTTCAGACCCAAAGTCTCCTTTGAGGTTGACTCAAATTAAGGAAATAAAAAGAATAGGAAGAAAGAAATAATGACATATTTACAAAGTACTACTACTATAAAAATACTCTTGAAATAAATAAAAAAAGGAAAAGAGGATATTGTGGTAGCTACAAAAAGAGGAGCGCCCCTGTTTCTGGAGAGAATATGCTCAGCTGTTTCACAGTTTTCATGTCTGCCACATTAAACCTTGGCCACACAGAATAGGATACAGTTAAAAATCTATTTCACATCCCAGATGTGCCCTCCACCACACTCACTAATACTCACCAGGCTACATGTATTAGAATTTCTTTAAATAGAAGCAGTTTGCCCTTGGCTTATAATGAAGCACATTTTTCAATGATGAAAATTTCAGTGTGAATGTATACAATGTGTGTACATACACACACACACACACAACACAGACACAACGCCAATCTGAACATTTCCGCCCCTCTATTTCCAGCAGAGAGCTACAGTGCCACACACACCTGTGCTTTCACTCTTCTGTCTTGCCTGTGTGTTTACCACTCATAAAAAAAGAGGTCTCCAGGCACCGTGGCACTTTAATAAACCTTAGGGGGTCTGTAGGCAACACATTTATCAGCGCAGCTGTAATTCAATACTCCACTCGCAGGGGCGACAGCCGACACTGGGGCAGAAAGCACTAAGAATTCCTAATGGAACATTTCATAATAAGGCAGGCAATCAGCATGGTTTACATGTGGTGTGCACAAAAGGTCACATGGTATGTACAAATCATCGGAATTTAGTACAATGGCGGGGAGAAATGGGAAAGGGCGAGCACAGCATGCTTGAAACTTGAGTCCTGTCGTATATTGTGCTCCAGAGACGCAACACCTCTAACTACATGAATAATCTTATGAAACCGTTCCCGTTGCTCTTTTGACTGACTGGTAGCTCCTGTGAATGGGCTTCTTAAAAGCTACTAAACACACATTTGGACCTTCTTTGCAATGGACTGACAACTTTGACATGTCACTCAAACACACCTCGACCGAGATCTAAACAGCCACATTATCTCAAACCGTGTCCTCAATAGACCATGTATGTTGTAAACAGTTCATAGGTGTTACAGTAGTTTCCGCTACCTGTGTGAAACAGTTACAGCATGCGTGCGTGTGTGTGTGTGTGTCATGTTCTTGCATCATGCCTCAGCTGAACATCTGCTATCCAATGTTGACAGATAAGACCACAATAAAGAGCCACTCAACCTCCCCACAATGAGCCATCCAATTGGATTGTCAGGCAGAGACAGCAACAGGTAGGTTGACTTTAAACAGACTTTAATGTTTCCAGCTTACTGCAATAGGGGCTGTAGGGAAGCGCAGCTGGGATTGCCGGAGAGTAGACAGCTTCGAGGCGAGGTGAGGTGAGCGGCTTGGCGCTGTCCAGCGCCGGTGCGGCCGCGAATCATGACATGGATGCCATAAGTAAGGCTTTACAGTGAGTGACTGATTGCACAGACACACACTAGATCAATTAATATCTTAGGCTAGTTTTCCCCAAACTGATTAATTACCCTTCTGTTTACCCACAATTTCCCTCTGTTAGGGTAAGTAGAACTGTCTTAATGTGGCTCGCCATTTCATCAGTTAGATCAATTACAGTAGCCCCTTAATGTGTCCCTATTTGTCTGGGAAAAAAATAGCAGACACAGATGAATGTACAATCTCCCTCCCTCTCTATTTGACTGCTCCGGGCCTAACATATGGCACCTTTGCTGCATTTAAGGATAATGCTGTTAGTTTAAACCGAAAGGCTGGCAGCCGGCGTATGGCAAAACAATCTGATTACCTGTGAACTAATTAAGATGCCTCGGGCATAAGATGCCTTGAGTTCTTCATTCAGATTACCTGTCGACTGGGATTTCTCACAGTCATTAGGTTCAAAATGGCCACCACTTTACCATCGTTATCTAATAGTGCTAATCAAGTTAGCATCGGGATCTCTCTACGTTCTTTAAGCTGATTTAAATTTTTCCATTTTGGCTAAAACTAATTCTTAGCGACATGCAATTATGAAGTAACGTGTAGTTCAAACAGCAAGCTCAGACTATAGTTAAAGCAAAACATGTAGGCCTAATGTATAAAACATATTTGCAAATTTAGCAAATTTACACCTTTGTGTACAACTTATGAATGTTGTTAAATAATAAGCAAATAATGTTCTAGTGTGCTATGCAAAACAACTAACATTTGTTTTTAAACCAGAAATTATACATGCTATGGATAATTAATCATGCTTCATAATATATTTAAACTACACTCACTCTAAATTATAGAAACAAAACTTGACCGATATCTGTAAGGGTCAAGCTAACAGCTTACAGTCACTAATCAAAGTATCTATAAATATACAGTATCTCAGACTGCATCCAGTGTGTACAGGTGTTCGAACAGCTCCTCTTTGTTACCCACGGAATTATTCCTTTGTGAGAAACCCGCCAGGGCTTCTAAGTCAACTCTGGGGTGTATTGCTTGACTATACGACAAAATATCTATACTGTCAACATGACCAAAGGAAATGTAGGGCCTCACTCTTCCCTAAGTTTATCTGGGACAACATTACATGAGACATAATTAGAGCAAACAGTCTGGGCCCCAATTCTCCTTGGAACATCCCAAGTTGATAGAAAATTGGGTATGCACCACTTGTTCTCATAAAAACCTTGTTTAATAACATCTCTGTGGCCTGGTGGGCTAAGTCCCTTCAGACAAGTATCAGTGTGGACCACCATCTGGATTAGGAGGTTAGCAACCAATTAGCAATAAGAGCATGGCCAGAGTACAGAATCAATCCTGCCTGCTAAGCCACTTCTAGGTCACAACCTCCCAGCACTGCGGGGAATCACTGGGTCAGTGGAGTACAGGAGAAGGAAGAAGGGCCTATATACAGTGTTTATATTCTGTAGTGGACACTACAGAACAAACTATGTGTAATATGTGAGGCAATGCATCAGACAGATGTTTTGAGACAAATACTATGGATAAGAAAAAAATTTGAAATATATAGTCATATTTCACAGCTTGCTAGTTACTTCATTGAGGTAAAAAAGCAAAGACTAAATAATTGATTACTTCCCCCCCAAAAAAATGTATTCAATTTAATTATTCAAAAATTAATTACACAAAGGAATAATTATGTGCATAATAGTCATTTCAACATTTCTCTATAATAGCATTTGGCTTTTCTGAGGCAATTAAGGAGAGAATGAAAGAGTCCTGTATAGAGAGAAAATGGGAAAATAAGCCCAGCAGAGACAGGGCTGGAAAGGAAAGGAACAAAGCTGTCAGGGTTTGTTTACCTTTGCACATTCATCATGCCAGCAATGACAGAAGAGCTGCCACACTTCAAACGCAGGCGTTTAGTGTGACAGGGTCCGTTCTCATGCATGATCACGACATGCACATGATTCTGTATTACTATTGGTGCTGTAGATGCATGTCCATACTGTACACACAGACACACACACACACAAACGTGGATCATAAAAAGCATTGCCCTCATTCAGCATGACAGGGATATGTGACAAGTTCAATCCTGTTTGCTAATTCTGCATGATAAAAGGTGTAGTACAGTTAGATCTGGTCCTTTATTGCAGCTTGTACAGTAGCAGGAACTTATTGCAGAAAACTACAGTACTACAGCCTTAGCTTACTGCTAGTAATCCATTGATAACATGGATTTGATATGTAACTTCTCAAAGTGGCTCTCAGGTCTATGTTATGTCTCCCAAAGCAATGCAAGTCACCCAATTAGATGTGGGATAGGCATGTATTAACACAAAACATTTTTCTAACCGTTTCAAATACTAGGGTAATTCCAAACAGTTTACCCTTTCAACTTGTTCTTGGAGTGCAAGGGCTGCTAGGGGTAGTGAATATGAAATCTGTCATGTTTTATCAGCACAGCAAGCTTTATTAAGTGGCCCTTCTTTTGTGTAGTCATTGGTTATGGCTTTTTGATTATTTAAATTTTTTAAGTGCGTTTTTTTCTCTCAATTTTTGATGAAATATTCTAGCAATGCATGTAAGGTATTTGATTTTATACGTTCTCGAGACATTACTTTCTCCAGATACGCCAGTGTTATCTTTATGATGACCTTTTCTGAATGCGCTGAAAATTAAATAAACATCAGCCGGAAACTTCGCTCCTTATCATAATAATTCCGTGCTTTCCTATCTCCAGCCCCCGCCTCCCAATCATATTACTTGGGCAGCACACTAGCCCAGGCGTCTCAGAGAGGAAATATAAATTCAGGCCTTATCAGTGAAATGGGATGTAAGTCAGAAGGGATTCACCTCTGATTGTGCATACAAAACAGTGTCAAAGCACAAACCCCCGATTCACAACATGTATTATAAGAGGAGAAGTGACAATTCCCCCTAGGATGTGAAGTATGAAATTCAAGCAGGCAAACCAAACAAACTAAATCATATTCAATATGATGAGCTATGAATCTCATATCTAGGCATAATAATGGAACTATTGCTAAGGTAAGAGAAATTACATTATAGATTCTGACAAACTGTTTTGCTAGAAAAAATGAGCACAGACAAATAATAGTAACATCAAACAGTTTAGCTCCAAAGCAACCTTATTCGAAATAGAGTTACCATCGGCTAAAGAGCCCCCAAAGAGATATACTGTACACAACATAGATCTAAATGGCTATCTCCAAACGTCCCAACAGCTAGCTTGCTGCTAACAGTTCTATGTATCCTGCATCTATCTCCATGTCACTGAATGTTCAATCCAACAGCATAAGCCCTTGGTGCTAATGGTACTTGCTCGGCTGTCAGATTAAGTCTCATTTACTCCCAGCAGGGTCTTCAATTACCAATGATTAAAACCCCTTCTGGTGTTCTATGTTAACAGAGGCTGGATCTGTTTAAATTAAGAAGGGCAACAAGACAACAAACTAAACATCAGGTCACCATTTGTGAGGGTCAAAGTTTACTGTATGTGCTTGTTCTGTATAGTTTCAGATGGACAGGTTTTTCGGGAAAGTGTCAGCCACTAGCCAAGTGGCTAGGATGGCCAATTCCCAACTGAAAGGTTGTGGGTTTCCTAAACCCTAATCCCTACCTGGTATTTAATGCTATAACCTACCTGTAACTGCACTAACTGTATTTTGAAATACTGTGAAATCTAATTTTACTCACATCGGTATATCATTGGTAATATTTCGGTATAACAATGTTATGTTACACCATATGTTCATCCATAGCTCAATATCCTGAACTCTTTAGCTATTAAATTGTCATACGGATGTTTCATGCAAAAGATAACTGACAGATTGTTCCCAAAGACCAAGAGAAAATATTACCAGAACATTACTGACATCACGTAGTCTAGCTCAGGTCACTGCTAACAGGAAGCCCCAGCCGTTACAGGTAGCCTCATAGAGGCAGATATAGCCCATAAAGCAGGACACAGCTACTCTATTAGAGCCCAGGACACAGCTGTGATTCGATTTGTCAGCCACCGAAAAAACACAGACGCGCGCATCATCCAAAGAGCCTGCTTCTGTTAGACTGTGTGTGTGTGTGCCACTCACACACACTACGTCTCTGCTGCTCTGTCCATCTATTATTGTCTCAAGGTTACTCACTCAAACACGCGCGCACATACATGCACACACACACAGTGAGAGCATCTAATGCTGTACAGCCATCACGTTCACAGTTTGCAGGAAGGAATGAAAACATCGCATTAAAGAGGAGGAACAGAGGAGAAGCAGTAGTAAACACAAAACTGACCTTCATAGAGGTAAGACAAGGGCTTGCAAGTGCTTTGTTATATTTCACACTCAATTAGTAGAACATGTTATACTTTACTGTTATAGTGTCGCATTTGCTACAAAATCTCATAAATCTATTCACAAGAGATCAATAAATTGTTATACTGCCTCGTCTCTAGCTAGCCTGTGAAGCCGCTGATGTTCCAACTGAACATCATTGCAACAAGGCAATGGGGCTCATACGAAAGTAATGTTTACGCCACTAGCCAGACACAAAGAACACAGACACTCACCACCGGAAGCAGATAAAACCCGTGGAAATGATTCATATCAAGCTTACAACAACAAAACAAATTAATAAAAATAAACAAGCTTTTGCTTTCAAACATTCACATTTTGTTAAACTTGAGCACTGCCTTGGTAGAATCTGTCTCATTGCCCAGCTCCTCTTTGCTCTCACTGGGCTCTGCGACAAAAACAAACAAAAGCAAAGACAGTTGCACTAACATGTGGCCAGGACAAATTCAGGCCTCCCATTCCTCGGCTGCTCTCGCTATATGCTTGACACACCTGCTGTCACATCTCTCTGTACGGAGACATTCATTTGCATTAACACACAACGCCTTATCGTTCCTGTCACAGCCGCAAAATGCTATCCTTGGTCCCTATATGTGAAAGCGTACAGTATATATTTATTTGCACATACATAAAAGTCTGTGCTGTTCAGTTGGGGGTGCGGGTTGTGGGCACTGGCTTGTCGTGTAGGATTTTCCTCACCAGTAAACCGTGAAGTCTCCAGCTTTGAAGCTCGGGAAGGCACACAGGTAGTCAGGAGCATCCTGTATATGGTCCACAAAACACACCAATATTCTTTGGACTATTTAAAGCCCCTGTCCACTAACCAGGTTACTAAGTTAATGTGTCTACATAAGACTACTTAGACCTCCTCTAATTTAAAAACTGCTTATTTCCAGTCCCTTTTAACGAAAATACAGAAAAAGAAAAATGGATCTGAAGACTAAATCTGTCACAGACACGCTAGCTTGCCCATCCCTGCCCAACCCATCCACTATGAAATAGACCTGCCAAGCTTGGCTGTGTGAGTTAAGCCCCCAATTTACAGTAGATGTGTGCAGTAACTCTTTAACTCTCAGTATCCAGTTGCCCCCAGAGTTAGATTGCCCCCTACTGGTTGGGGCCTGCTAATGTTAATTCCTCATCAGTGAAAGGGTAGGGGCTACGGAGGCGCCGTAAGCCTCGGTAAAGCCACATAAGCTAGCTGTAATTTGACTTTTAAATAAGACGTCTATCCCTCTTTCAATACGGAAATGATTGTGGCAAAATATGAGGGCCATATGAGGGCCCATATACTGGCCGTTTTGTGAATGAGCGTGTTGTGTGTGTGTGTGTGTCATGGGATGTGATGTTTTATTTTTTAATTGCTCTGAGAAATTACGGAGTGCGCCTCCTTTCGAGTGAGTCGCTGGCTACGCTACTGGCACTACCGCACGTGCATACATCACTCTAATTGGTGCAAATGGCATTAATATATGCCACCATGTTGTCTTCATGGATCAGTAGCATCGCCTTCTGAAAATCAATAGAGGAGCATCACATGAGACGGGGGGGCAGTTACATTCGATAACACATCAGTCTTTTCACTACCAAGCGACGGTAAGAAATTGGCAATAATTCGGATTATTAGCATATGGCACGCACAGGAGGAAGTCAGGGCGTAAACAAGTATATTGTGTTTGTGTCTGTAATTAGTGTGTGTGTGCACGCCGAAATATATTTACTATTAGAGACGGCGTGATTAAAGGTCAGAGGGTGAAAGCTAATGCTAAAGGCCTGTGTGCACCTATAAATTGGCATAGGCCTCAATATCCCCTTTGGCTGCAGTGGAAGGGTTTTCCAGGGGTTAAACGGCAATTGCACACAGTGAGGCAATGCATTGACTGCATCAGTATGCAAGGCTCAAATAGATGATTTATTGATTGCTATTAGAATTACAAAAGAGCCTCTGCTTTCTTATACATTTCTAGTAGTCACAACCTCTTCCATCCATTAGTACCACATACTGTAAGCACATCTGATACATAGCCCTGTAAGCTCGACAACGCTATCAGAAAGTGAGGTAGGGTAGATTCATTAATTGGCTGTTAGCATTGTCACTCACAAATCTGTGTAGGTAATTCCGGCATGATGCTAGTGCAGTGCTTTATTTACCAAGAGTTACATAATGTCATCGTGCATGTCGTCAAAAGACGTATGACGGATAGATTGTAGACGGATCGTGACGCAGTTAGCCAGCGCTGTGTCCCAGACTTTATCCTTTATCCAAGGAAAGTCTGGCTCTGCGAGACTACTGTACATCTCTACCAACATTGTTTCAGTTTTACTGCAATAACTGAGGTGAGATGGTGAACTGACAGCAGCAAAAAGCCCAGAGCAATTAAAGGCAACTAAGATCTAGTCTAAATGTGCTACTCTCGATTCAGTGTCAAACACAGTGACTGTGTGATACCGATACCATGAACTGATACGGCGAATCTGTGACAGAATGTCCTTGATAAAGCACTACTAGGGGGCCTCCTCATCATTTCCTGAGCCGCTGCAGTACATTCCGTCTAAGATTAAAGCACACACAGTGAGAATAACAAACTATATTGCCCACCAGGCCACATGGATCACTGTCACCGCGTCGGAAGCGGGGGGGTGGCCTTGCAGTGGAGAGATTTTACGAGGAAATATTTACCCTACTACACCCCCACTCCTCTCCCTCCTCATCTGTCCCACCCTCTCATCCTCACCGCTCACTTTCACCCTCTCCCTTTTCTTCTCTGGCCAGATGTCCTTTGATAAAGCAGCCCTAAGGGGAGATTGCGACGAATGCCATTGGACTCCGTTTGGCCATGATATCTTCCAGGGTAACAGGAAACGGGGCTTCTTCCGTGACCGTCTCACCCTCACGCCGCTAAATCCCTGCCACGCTGGGGTTGCGACCCTGGGTACAAAAATAAAAACCCAGCCTTGGGATGTTGGTGCCTTATCAAACTATTACAGCTGTTGAGGCTCAGTTGTTCTCATGCATGCACGCGTGTGTGTGAGAGAGATTGAAATAGAAAGAGCAGATAGTGAGGAAAAAATAGGGAGAGAGTGGAAAACGGGGTCATTGTGAATGATGCCATGACATTTTGCATTTTTTTGTGCGAGACTAAACTGAAACTAGAACAATTTTGTCAAGGCAGCTTTTGCCAGCAACAAGGACATTATGACTAAGTTACCAGTTACAGTATGTAAGCAGTGCACTATAGGAATGACATGCTTACAGTATATGAAAGTACAGTATTGTTCTGTATGTGGCTGTAAGGCTCCCAGTGAGAGACACGGTTGGTTTATGGGCACAGTCGCAGACCCAGCTCAAGGCCAGCACAGAGCCCTGACTGGCTGCTCTGTCCCCGGAGCCCTTCTCTATTCCTGGATGATAGCATCAACACTGCTGTGCAGGGTGGCTGTACACATAGAGTGGATCTTCTACAGTATAGAAACACAGCCCTGGGAAACTGTGCCTGCATAGAGTCCAGACCACCTCCTCCATTTACGATATCAAGGTTGTGCATTCCTCTGCGTCTCCACCTAATGTGAAGGGCCAGGTGTTTAGGACTGAAATTATTAAACAATGCTTTTTATAACAAGACAAAGCAGAAAGAACCCACCAATATTTAAAAACTAAGGCCAAAAAAGATACAGTAGCTTTGTGTTGGCCAAGTATAATTAGATCACGTTACCAGTGTAGGCAGTCGATTTTAATAGCTTTAGTCAGGACCAGCAAAGAGCTGATGATGGCAATGCATACGTACAGTAATAGAATGCTTGCTATGGCAGTCATGTTACATCTAGGCAAAAGTGCAAAGACACCAGCACCCAGGGCCAACAAGTAGCCTAGCTAAAGGCAGCTGAAAATGCAAATAAAAAGGTGGCATGGGTAGACACACACACACACGATTTGGTAGTGAAAATGCATTTGCAAAAAATACATAACAAAATACTACTGTTGTATTGTACGGTGGACTGACCAATATATTAAAAACAAACAAACCAAAACGTCTTTCTTAGTTTAGTCTTTCCTCCATGCTGCCATGGAAGGCATGCTGGTGCATGCTGGAAGTGCACGGTCACTTGCTATATAGTCCTGTGTACCAGCCCAGAGGAGTGGCTGCCTAGCAACTGGTTTGTTACTCACTGTATAGTCTCAGCCTGTTCCGTCCGTAGCACTACGTCACATAAGCAACTCTGTGCAGAACGTCTGATACACATACCCTATGTAAGCTCAACAGCACTTTCAGGAAGTGGTATTGTCAATTTTCATTGGCTGTTAGTAATGTCACTCACAAGTCTCTATCTGTAATTCTAGTGCGACGCTAGTACAGTGCATAATTTACTAATTTAGCATTTTCCATTAATTGTATTATTGTAACTGTAGCCTACTTATTTAACAGATTTGCAATTCTTGCAAATAGCCAGACTTGTGTCATTAAGTTTCCCAATTCCTCAATGGAAGTTTAATTTCAGTGAGTGTGAGGGTGTAAGGTGTGGATGGGCTAAACTAAAGGTGTGGGAGGGTTTGGTCACATTCTTGTGAAACCAAAACAATGTTGTTTTGCAAAATAATCTTCGATATCCACCTGGCGATACTGGCATGGCTTTTCCACCTGCACACTGTTAATGTAGCCTACAACAATTTACAAAGTAATTGATCAAAGAGCATTAACACGGAAGTTTATGCATGGTTGCAAATATCCGTACAAGCAGTATATAGTAGATAAAAGACATGGGGGCAAGAAAGAATGATGCATGCTGCAGTACACTACGGTTCCATGGCTTTTCCTAAAGGCCTGGAGGTCTTTTAGACTACACTCTACAGTGAACTGGCTTTCACTATCTGAACTTCTGCCAGAAAGAACAAGAGGTCATCCTTTTGTCAAGCAAAGTTCCTAAACCGTCCTGCGGTGTTTATTTAACCGCCAGATAAGGATGTGAGCCTTTTACGAGGAGGCAGCGGTTTTATTTCCAAAGAGGCAACCAAACCACTCAGAAAGTCACTGTTCAGAACAGCACAAGTGACTCACAAAAACAGAGGTTAATTGGGGGCTAGTGAAATGCAATCATTGCCACAGCCCTTGATAGTCTTCATCAATACATCCTGATAAAACCATAAGACCATGCAATTTATGTCAATTTATGGCCCAAGAGCCTGACAGTAAAACATATTGTATTTATAGCTCTACTAAATTCATGAAAATGATCATTAAGATTAATAAGAAAAAAATATCCCCTTACTGTTTAATGTGTTCTGGCCTAAAACCAAAATCCTGGATATGAATCTGAGAGTCTACATTGTGTGGCCTAGCTTCTTCCTCAGCCTGCAATGAATCAAACTGGAATGTAAATCCACTGTTTGGCTCCCCTCTAAACAGAGAGTAGGGAATGACATAGAGCACAGCACTGGAAAACAATAAAAAGGCTAATGGCGTGTGGTCAACTTATGTTATACACAACAGACACAAGGGACAGTTTTTAATAAACATGAGATTCCCTGTATCTTAACCACTGTTAACAGACTGCTTTAACTGGGGACAATATCATCTGTCCATATTTGGTCATCCCTAATCGTGCAATAACATATTTATCCAACATCTGCTTTGCCTGAGATCTCTTGACTATCTAACAATGCCATTGTTAGCTACATCTTAGTATGTATTGATGATGAACCATTGAACTATAACGTCAGACTTTGAACAGATAAGGAGAGCACTTGGAGAGTCTTTGGGATATCTGCTTAAGAGCTAAAAGCGTTGACACGAGGCAGACATGGGGAGGTCAGGAAGAGAGGTTATGGGGGTCATGTTCTCTGCAGTGTTTCAGAGTTCAAAGTCCTATAGCCAACTTCGTTGTTAAGTGATTATAAGTAAATGTACAGTAACCAGACGGCACACAGTATTACGAGGCCAAATGCGTACATAACATGGCCCCACAGGCAGGCCGAAGATGAGGAAACAGGCAAAACATAATAAAAGCAAACACCCAGAGAGTATTCTCAGCCTTTTCCGTCCATTAGCACTACATCACATAAGCAACTCTGTGCAGAACGTCTGATACATATACCCTATGTAAGTTCAACAGAACTTTCATGTACCTGTACTGTGGATTTTCCTTGGCGGTTAGCATTGTCGACACTCACAAGTCTGTATCCATAATTCTTAGTGCAGTGCTTTATTTACTCATTTCAGTTTTTCAATTTATTTTAAGCAGTAAATGTAGCCTACTTATTTAGCAGATTTCCAAGACCTGATAACAGCAAAAGGCGTGTTGTTAAGTTTGCCAACAAATTCCTCTATTCCCCTTGTTGGAGCTATTTACTATTTTTGTTTATGTTGGAATTATTTAGTTTTGTTATATTTAATAGTTAAATATTTTTGTTTTTGTTTTGCTTGAGTTACAGTTATACATTTGATTATCATTAATATTTATTTGGGTTATTTTTAGTATTTGTTAGTGCTTTTGTTTTGAAGGTTTCAGATAGCCAGCCATGGGGTGTAGCCTACTTATACAGGGATACAGGTGTGTGGGATTAAGACACCGGGGAGGGCTAATGGTTTTTTACCAGAGCCTAGAGACGCTATTGTTCCTTGTGTGAAATGTTTGTTGGAGATATAGATCAATAAACATCTCAGAATGACATCTCTGCCTGGACAATGAACGTTTTTATCTCTGCGTAAGATTCACTCCTTTGGTGCCTTAGTGGCTTTTGGATATTGAGTTTTTAGTTTGTTTTGTTCAATCAAAGTACAATTCGCCACTACATAAGTAAAAAACCCGCCCTTGAAGTGGATTTTTGTGGATGGATTTTATGGAAGATTTGGATCGCTCACGAGGAAAAGACAACTATTGGAGTTTCATGTGAATGAATGGATGCGTATGTGGAATCAGCGGCCTACGGACAACGCTAAGCCACGCAACACCATCGGTATGTAAAAGATTAACTCAGGATGCTGTATTGGAAAGCGGCTTTACTATTGGAGTACTTGAGTCATTGGTTTACTGCATATT
>JAODUG010043425.1:0-16695 GCA_027564795.1 Aphredoderus sayanus | reverse complement strand
ATATAATCAAACATATAGACAGACAAACAGACAGACAGAGTGAGAGAGAGAGAGAGAGAGAGAGAGAGAGAGAGAGAGAGAGAGAGTGAGATAGAGAAAGTGAGAGAGAATAATAACTAGTGGATATGATGAAATTAATGAATTCCAGAGGGGAATGTGTTTAAATATAAAACGTGAAAAGCTAAGAGATTTCCTGTTAATGAGCATCCCTGTGCAACATAAACACACACACACACACACGCTTGTCCTTTTAACTGAACAGAGCCCTACAATAGTAAAACCAGGTATGGTGACAGAAACACAAATTATTTTGCAACCTTCCATTATTTACATTTTCTGTTTAATTTCTGTTGCTTAATTTCATATGCTGTATAGTTTTAGTTGGCGTTTGGTTGGTTGTTTGGTTCATTAGATAAACCTATCCAAATCTGTGTTTTTTATGGGTCTGAAAACAATAAAAAGATACATTTTGTGATTGAAAGGGTTGAAAGTGAGGTTTGAGTTTTAGTTTAAGCATAGATAAAAACATGAAAGCTGCACCAGTGTTTATATCTGTGTGTGTGTATATATATGTGTGTGTGTGTGTGTATTATATAAATATACTTTCAGCTCTTTCTTTCCAGTTAACCCTCCTGTTGTCCTTGGGATTCAAACACACTACCGTGTTATGCCAACAGATGGCGCCACCGGATTGTGTAGTTGTCTTTAGTGTCAGTGCTGTGTGTATTTATTTATTTAATATTTATTTATTTGTTTGTTTATTTTTTCGTGCCTTTTAACCCTCCGGTTGTCCTCGGGTTTCAAACACACCTTGTTGTGCCAGCAGTGCACATCATATGTCTGTGTAAACTGTCGAATTAAGATTGGCGCCTTCTATCTGCCACAAAGAGCTAGTGCAACAGGAGACAACAGGAGGGTTAACCTTTGTTCATCTACCTGTCCATCTCTCTCACGTCACAGCTGATTGGTTCTTAGTTAATGTAAACATTCCAATAACAAAATTGTCCCCTCTGTCATTTCTGCTTCTACCTATTTTCCCTCTATCTCCAGTCTTCCTCTGCGTCCTCTGTCTCCTCCCCTCTGTCTCCTCCTCTTGCCCTACCCCATGCCTGTGCTCCTCAGACGGCCTGGTGGTGGACTGTGGTGGCCGGGGCCTAACCTCCCTGCCTCCCCTGCACCTCTTGCCCCAGGGGAGCCGCTCACTGCTCCTGGCCAACAACAAGTTATCCGCGCTGGGGTCAACGGCCTTCGCTAACATCTCCACTCTGGAGGTCTGTACTCTAGTAATGTGTCCGAGCCTCTGCTGGCTTGTGGCAGCATTAACACTGTACAGTGAGGCATGGTTATGACCATTACTGTTTTATGTACTACTGAACAGTTTAGTCTATGTGTTTGTTTGCTGACAGTGCTAACAATATCCCCTCACTATAGCCGTATACGTTTTTTAGCTTCCGGCTTCTCTCCCCTAGGTTTGCTGCCTGCCAAGCATGGCATTTGCATGGAATTTGTGCAAGTATCCTTAATGGATACTGATCGTTATGCTAATATTTGAAGGTGGTGCTTTGGAAGAACAAGGCAGATGCCCAAGACAATGTGGATGCGTTTATCGTGTTAACTGAGATAGTTTAAAATGAAAAATTATGGCGTTATTGGCCATTGCCTGGTTAAGGTAATTAAATGAATTACAGACAACAAACAGTTGCAAACTTGTTAGCAGGCAGCGAGACCAGAAGAGAGATACTAGAGTTTAGATGCAAGTTGAATTGAGTTGAATTGAGTTAAATTCATGCAAAAAATGTGATACTGTTGCTATGCATGTAAGGCAAATTAATATATCTACATGTCATAGCAGCTCCTTAATTTCCACCACCATTTCCAGCTGCTCAGTATTTACATTATAGTAAGACCTAGTAAGACTGTGTTTTGTGTATGACTACACCAGGCCTTATACATTCATTTTCTCTTAACATCTCTTATTCAGATATCTTTATCATTGTGATGTTAAAGACAGGAGACTTAGCTAAATGTCAGCTTAAATGCTGTTTGTGTTTTTAGGTTTTGGACTTGTCTAATAACTACCTGGATAATCTGCCAGGTGGTTTGTTCAGAGATATGTCCAACCTGACAACACTGACTCTACACAACAATTCACTAACAGGACTGGATAGAGAATTATTCCAGGTACTGTAGGAACACATAAACCTGAATTCTTTTATTAACTTTGCATACTGATAATCACCAACTGCCCCTTTTAGTGATCTATAATTTTATAATAATACAATAATTAGCACAATATCTTACATTTATTTTAGTTTGGTTCAGTTCTTTAGTTAGTAATAATTTCTTTTTTCAATGAAGTTATATTATATATACAGTATATTTATTAATTGTGATATAAATCATTTATGCATATATATTTAGTGAATGCATGGGTGCATTCCACACAACCCTAAACCGTGATGTGTCTCTAGGGTCTGAGTGGTCTTCAGAGTCTAGACCTCTCCCTGAACGGGCTTTCTTCCATTCCTCTGGGTCTTATGGATGAGCTGCAAAGCCTCAGGTAAAGCTTTAAATCAAGCTATTTTATATTAAATTAAAGATTTGTATTGCTTCTAGCAAAATGTTGACCCTTTCACACCATAGCTTGATTGGATATCTGACGGATAGTGGTAGCATGTAGGTCTGAGATGGTTGGTTACAATGCAGAAAGGGTGCCATGTCTAGGGTCCAATCTGTCTTTAGAACTTTGGCTAAATAACATGTTAGACAGATTTCAAAAAGTCCATCCTTTTTGGATCACTTCAGAAAAAAAATCTGACATTACAACTGAAAACATTAGAATCCTTTTCAAGATTATCTTCAATGTTCCCTGTGATTTACATCTGCCACCACAGGTGGCTGTCTCTAGCTGGGAACAGGCTCCATGGGTTGGAGAGGGCAGCATTTGAACCTCTAGCCAACCTCCAGCATCTGGAACTGGGACAGAACCCCTGGGAATGTGACTGTAACCTGCGAGAGTTCAAACACTGGATGGAATGGCTCCTGTATAGAGGTAGGCTGTCTAACTTGACAAGAAAAGGCATTCTTGGTTTGTGTTAAGGAGCAAACTGGGTAGCAAAGTAGTAGTAGATATTGATGATATTGATGACATAAGATGATGACATCGGCATCTCACATAGACAATAAAAAGAGTAGACAGATCCACTCCATAGGGTTTGGAGAGCAGTATAGCCAGATTGGGGGATATTCCTATTGGGTGTCTTGGTGACTGTTTGTTGACTGAGCAAGCACAAGGCTCTGCTTGGTGACGTAAAGCAACAGAATAAACAATTCTCGTCTGCTAGTCGCTGCACCCCAAATATTATTTTGTCACTCACACACTATGGGCTCACTTTTTGTGACCAAAAGCTTAGCGTTGAATGGTGTTCTTTTCATTTAGTCATTTACTGTACATGTCCTTCCGGGTTAAATAAAGGTATAATAATAATATATTATTACCTATTAAACCTACCTATTATTACCATTACCTCCAAAAATACGACATATCGTGATATATTGTAGTTTTATGTGTATATCACCCATCCCTAGTGTCAGCCAATCAGAACTCAGATGCAGGAGGGTCACACAATCAAAAAGACAACTCTTTGGCAATGCGGGCTTAAACCACACAGGCAGTTCTGGCCAGATATGTCTCTAGGATCCCCTTTGTTCTTTCTGGATCCCTTTAGGATCCCTTAAGGATCCCCACTGTCCCTTATTGATAAGAATGGTATATGTGGCTATAGACTGTGATTTTAAACAGTGTCAGGGTAGTGTATGTAACGTGTGGTGCAGGGACCATATGGAGAGAGGCGTACTGTAGGTAAACACACCTAGAAAATAGTCCATTTAACTTGAGTGAATGAGATATCAGTGTGAGAACACACTATTAGTCAATTCCCTGAGCCTGTGTGTTGTGGCAACTGCCCTTGCGTGCGTGCGTGTGCGTGTGTCATCCACGTGATTCTCTAGGCACTTTGCACGTCAAGACAGAACATCTGGTCCTTTCTCCCTTCATGTGTACAAATCTCCATTCACCTCAGCGCCTGAGGCCTCAGCTGCCCTGCTAATGAAGCACCATTTTGTTCTGCTGTGCTCGGCTCGGTTTCATTACCCAACCCAACACAGCCACTCAGTAGTTGATCTGCTTTGTACTTCATACTTTGTATAATCTCTGCAAAACAAAAGGCGTTCTGCAGTTCATGTTGTAAACAAAGCTTTAGGGGAGACTTAGTGGATTTATGATGGCGGCTTTCAGTTGTGGTCTAATTCCAACGGCCCTTGGGAATTCACTAGGCGTCCTAGTTAACTACCTGTATTGCATTGACTCCTTCTATTAACTAGCAGATTGGGTGTCATGTACTAACAGATTCACTTATAAAAGGATGTCGTTCCCAATGTAGGGGAAACCCCAATGGGCATATTTGTAGGGAAATCAAATGCACTGATAAAAAAAAAGCCAAAACTACAATACACTTCTTTGCTGCGTTTCATTGTTAACTGCATAATATTTACTCACAGAAAGCCTGACAATAACGTAAGACGCAGACGGTTTTTTGTTTTACACAACGTTTTATAGTTAAACAAACTGAAGAAAAAAGCATTTTGGCAAAAAAAAAAAATAGGTAATTTTCTAAGGAGCATCAAAAGCTTTGTGATGGCAGCCCATGTTTAGCTCTGTCACTGTGTGTCCGCTTCAATCCACTTCAAACGCACAAACACAGATACTCAGGAATATTCAGAGGGGATTCTGTTGTCACAGATGAAAGCATCTGGGAGACAGGAAACACAATTCCGAATCCTTCTCCTTTATCTCACTTTGTCTTTGACCCCAAAACAAATATGTGTAGAGACAAATGCAAAGCATGTTGATAAAGACACCCCACTGTGCTTCTGGGAATTAGTGAAACAGATAGTTCTGTCTCCTCTGTCTATCACACACACACAGGGTGAGAAGGAGACAGACAGGAAATGCACAGCCATACCCATGCGCGCACACGCACACAGACACACTCAAGTCTCACGCTAGTTCAGCATGCCTTCATCATTTATAAAAGAGCTCACAGTAGCCGAGGTTATATTCAACTTAACGTAGAGGGCAAAACGCACGTGTGACTCATTCTCACACTGACACAACCGCCCTGCTCTCTCGCTTTCTCTCTGTCGCTTGCTCAGTTCATTTCCATATTGCTTTACGGGGAGAAGATATGTTTGAAATGACCTCTACTGTCCTCTCTGGGACACCCTATGCTACTTCAACTTGGTGGCCACTTTATTAGGTACACCTCTCAGCTAATAAAGTAGCCACTGGAGGAGCGATATAGCATAGGGTTATTTCAGTGACTGTCAGCTTTAAGATCTGGCCGTTAACACACACTGCAGCTCATTGGATGATTGGTATTTTTTTGCCCCTGCCCGCAACGGAACCTGTTGAGTTCACATAGATGAAGACACTAGCAGAGCGGAAACCACGAAGATGCTTTGTCAAATTCCATACCAGGAATAGTTTGTACAGTATACCGTAGTTTCCGGACAATAAGTCGCACCAGAGTTTTAGTCGCACTCAGCAATAAACACGTTGTTTTGAGGAAAAAAACATATAAATGTCGGTGTATTTATAAATGTTTTTTATTTAATTCTTAAAAAATAAACATACTCTTTGATCATTAGAACAGACACACCCTAGGCCTATATAAGTCACCTCTGTTGCTTGTTCCAACAGCTCATAACTCGTGTGTATGCCACATGAAGAATAACACCTCCAATGGACTCCGTGTGAAGAATAAATATAATATAATATATAATACACATGGCATCGAAATGTTAGTTAAATGCTTCATTCACAGCGCTAAAAGACAGTAGCCTACTGCCTTTTCTAACACGTCTAGAATAGCGCCCAATGTACATAAACAACAGTTTCCCTACCATAACCTATCTTACATGAAATATTACATTACATGACTGCAACGTATAACCCCACATTCTTGCCTTTATACAAATACAAGCAGTAGCTTGCATTGGAAGATTTGGCTCCCACACAAGCAAAAAACACATTAACGAAAAACTTCTGCATCGCTGAATCTGTTGAATTCTTTAACCACCGTGTCGCTGTTGAACCAATTCCGCCAACTCCAGGGGAATACTTACATAGAACTATATAGAATACGAAGCTGTATGTCTTTTGCGTCTTTCTTACGTCTTTTTTCTTTTGCGAAAATGCGACTTATAGTCCGGAAAATACCGTAATGGACAGTCGTCACTGCAGCAGTGCATGGTGTGACTTTTGAGGTTGGATTCGCTCAGAAATAATGATACTCTCAGAAATAAAGATACTAGAAGTATAGTTTGGTCCGATATATAGTATAAAAGAAATATATCCAAAATAATGAATGGGAATGAGTTCACCCTCTCTCTCTCTCTCTCTCCCGCCCCCCTCCCCCTCCACCAGGGGGTCAGGTAGATGCGTTGGAGTGCACTCTTCCCAAGGACCTGCGGGGGCGGGACATCCGCGGCGTTCCCGTGGAGATGTTCAACTACTGCCTGCAGCTGGAGGACGAGAATGTCAACGGAGAGGGCGGGGCCTCGCGGGGCGGCTCCGCCCCAGGAGGCGGTGCCCCGCCCTGCGCCCAGAGCCCCGGTGGCGGGTCCACGCCCCCCCCCGTCGGTGGCAACGGCGGCGGCGGCGGCTTCAGACCGGAGCCGTCCTTTCACGGCGGCGGTTACCGCGGCGACCACGGGCCGGGGGACTGCGGCCGGGTGCGCTACCGGCCGGCCAGCGTGCGGCGCGCCATCGGCACGGTGGTGATCGCGGGCGTGGTGTGTGGCGTGGTGTGCATCATGATGGTGGCCGCCGCCGCCTACGGCTGCATCTACGCCTCGCTCATGGCCAAGTACCAGCGCGAGCTGAAGAAGAGGCAGCCGCTCATGGGCGACGGGGAGGCCGAGGGCGAGGACAGGGAGGAGAAGCAGATCTCCTCTGTGGCCTAGACTGACATCTGAGGGGGGGGGTGTGGCTTCAAAGGGCTTGAGAAACGGCAGAGTGGGGCGGCGGGGGGAGTTTACGCAAAAAACAAAGAAAAAACGCGGACATTTACACACATTTCTATTTTTCTCTTGCTAATTTGACTTTTTTTTAATCTCTCTCTCTCTCTCTCTCTCTCTCTCTCTCTCTCTCCCTCTCTCTCTCTCCCTCTCTCTCTCTCCCTCTCCCTATCTCTCTCTCCCTCTCTCTCTGATACACCCACACACACACAGCAGCAACAGTAGGACAACCAGGACTCCCATCTTGCCCACCTATCTACTCACCTGCAGTACCGCAGCACAACGCGCAACACAACATGACAACAGCTCTCTCTCTTCAGAATGAAGCCAATCGTTCAAGCTGGTATTTTTCTACAAGTGGGGTGAATTTTCAGGGACTTGCGCACAGGATCTGCTGGTGTGTTGTCGTTATCGTAAGTGTTATTAGGTGCAACCCAAGTTGTTCTGTCCATGCCAAAACACCCCTCCCCCCGCCCGCAAGGTCCCGTCCGAACCCAGGGTCCGGAAGGGACCTTGGGCTCTCTTGTCCACGGGAAAACAACAATGCTGGAAGCTCATTGTAAAAGGATTTCAAAGTTCTTAAGAGATGCCCACACATGAGCAAGATGTCTCCTTTGTCTTGAGTACAGTACATGCCGACAGAATCCTTGATATACACTAATGAATACACATTGACTGTACACAATTTGGATTTACAAAAGGATTGAAGACTGATAGACAAGCATATGAAATCTATTCAGTGTAAGTTTAAGGAGTCTCTTAATAGACCATAGACAGAAGCACTTTTCTCTGGACCAATCAGAACAGCAAATGGGTTTTTTATCTTTGAATGGTAAATAACCACCAGCTAGACGCGGAACAAATCTTTAAACTGGAATATGAATTTGCTGTGTTAGTCATTTCCTTGAAAACAGCTTTGCGTGTACTGTATATTGAAGACATCCATGATACATTGGCTGAATAATGATCATCCATATATGCATACAGATACTTGCATACAGATTTAATGTGGAAGAATTACTGTAATTTATGATCATATCTGGACTCTGTCTCTGCATTCTATCTAAAAATAATTCAAGGTTATCATTGTCTTTTTGAAGCATTAGAGCATTTATCTGGACAGACATGATTGCAGGCATTGCTTTAAAAAGATGTCTATTTATACATCTGATTTCACCATCAGGGGCAAATGTTTGTTACCATGGCATGGAAATTCTGTTTCAGCTGACCCTTTTGTTTTGACAAGGACTACAAAACATTACCCTAAAATGACTACATACTCCAGTCTCCTGCACTTTATTTCCCATATTTCATGTTCCCACTCTCTTTACTTCCTTTTTGTCCTCCAAAATGGTTGCTGTAGCCAGAGGGATTATAATGAACAAGGGATTAACCAAACAGACGCTGCTAGTTCTCCCATCCCCTTTACTTTTTTATCTCTCTCTCTCACACTCTTCATCCTTCCAGCACCTTTTTGGAACATAGCCAACATGTTCACCTTCCACTTTACTGTATGTTCATCTTCCATCCTTTACTACATTCTTTATTTTGTGTCTTTGTGTTTTACCTGACAAAACCCCCCCAACTGCAGTCAATGTATCGCAACTCATCATAGACGCAGACAACCTCGACCATGTGTTGCCTCATTTGATTGAAGGAGGCACAACAAATCCTGATCCCTGACTCTAAACAACAAAGAAACAGTGATTAACAGTTGGGGTAACAGAAGGCTGTACGTTGTCTCCTGTGATGAATGTGTCTGAATTCAGAGGAATTATGGGAGTGCTGTGTCGACTCAATTTGCATTGTTTCCCTACATAATTACAGCTGCCTCTCCTTTTTTTGATTGGCTGGAAAGTACATCTTAAATCAATGGTGTGTTGTTATATCCAGGTATGATGCAGATCAATTTCATTGTATTAAGTCTCTTATATGGTGTGTTAACCTCATTACCCCAATAATGTTTAGACCAATCTGTTTATAGTTTAGTTTATCTATATGACTTCATTATGTCTGTCTTTCGTTTGGTTTATGAATTATTCTGTTAATGTCACTCTTAGTTTAGGTACCTTTCATTCATTTGTGTTTTGATGGTTTTGTTTTGTCACAAACATAGACAGAGTTTGGCCAGGTTGTACAAATGGGCCACATATGGCAGCCTTGTCTCATAACATTACCATGGTGACCTGTCCAGCGCTGTAAAGGTCATCTAACAGAGACTTGCAAAGGCCTTTGTTACTCTTGTTGTTTCAATACAATTTTCATCATACTCAGTGCATGACGTGAAAATTATCTACAAGGCTACAGATGAAAGTGGTCAGAGTTTCATTGGGATTGGTACACCAGGGCACAATTCAACTAATTGTACTAATTCCTGGAATAAAACGGTCAGAGTATAAAGGCACACTATAGCACTGTGCCATAGTAAAGTCAATGGGATTTCATAAACCAAATCATACTCAGTTGTATTGAAATAACATGTTATTACTACAGCCCTTAAAAACAATGGAACAGCCAAACTATGGCTAACTCTGGTTTCGAAAAATGGACCTCTGCCACCTTTTGGTCTGCAGTTATTGTGTTGTTGGTAGCTAAGTTCTTTAGCTAGCTGAACCCTGTTGCTATAGCCTGTGTGTCGAAAGAATAATAAACTATAGTTTGTTAATTAAAATTACAGATGACTGAGACCCTAAAAGAGATCTCTCCTACATCTGAGCATCAAAACAGAAGAATGTTAATTTCTTGCTAAATAGCCTATACTTCCAAGTATATAACATAAAATCGCATCACATATAATGAAAATGCAGGATTTTAGCCATAGCAATGTTGAGTAAGAGATTTGCGTTTCAGAATATCTGATGTTTCTTCAATTTATTTTGCATCAGGCATAATGTTACAAATAAGGACCCCATTTGAACCACAACACATATAACCAGGGCGACTGTATTACAGTAAAAATCAGGGCTTCTCTGCTTGACTGCCACAGAGATCAGAGGAAACCAGTCAGAGTCAAATAGGCTTTCAATATGGAGCTGGGAGATAGACACCCATGCTAGCAGCGAGGGGATAAGCATGCACACACGCACGTGCACACACACACACACACACACACGCACACACACACACACACATTGCAATTTTGTCAAATTGAGATGCTCTCCTTACGCTTCAGAGAAGAGATTACATGCACACATGCTCGAAAGCACACACACACACACACACACATAGCAATCAATCAATCATGAAACCAGCCCTCTGCAGGCCTCTACAACAGAGACCAACCACCACCATCTATTTTCTCTTCGCTTCCCCTCCCTCGCTCTAATCCTCACCTCACATCTTGTCTCCATTCCTTGTTTCATTTCCTTCCCATCCTCTCTCCTACCAGTCCTTTGCCATCTTATTTTTTTATCTGCTTGCCTTCTCTCTCTTCCCCTTTCTTACAAGTGTTTTCTTCTTAGCACCTTCTCCCCTCTCTCTCTTTCTAGCCCTGTATGTCAGTAAGGGTGTTTTCATGGGTTTACATACAAACTGTCAAGACGGCCACAGAGAAACATTTATGCAACATACAACAGAACAGAACACTTGATGGAATACTTGAGTCAGAAGTCTGATTTGTCAGAAGTGTGATTTGTTTTGTTTTTCACCTCCAGTCCAATCCTAACCTTTCCCTCTGGAAGGGAGATCTGTCACCAAAATATATGTGGAAACTCACCACAGAATGACCTCATGACGCACAGAAACAAACAGTGACACTCTGTGGTACGAAACAGTAATGCGTCCATTAGAAAATGGATTCACGCAACACTCAAACAACAACAAACACTCTACTAAATTAAAATTGTGAATTAATAATTTACATACAAAATAAAACACATACACAACCACACAAAACTGTATATATTCTTAAGGCATTAATATATAATTCATTCATATTGCATAAAGATATTTGTTACCTAACATATTGGTAATAAGTATATTGACAAAAATGCTGAATCCTTCCAACAAATATGTTTACACTCACTTAACATGTAAATGGGAAGTTGAAACTTTAAGGTTGGTTCCCCACCACAGATAAAACAGCTGTTTCTGTATTGACACAGATTATTACAACTGTATACATCACTGGCTCAGTTATTCTTAGTGTGTGTGTACTTTCCACCACCAGCTTCTGAATATTTGATTCTGTCATGTGTTCAGAAGGAAATAGGGTGAGAGAGAGAGAGAGAGAGAGAGAGAGAGAGAGAGAGAGAGAGAGAGAGATAGATTGACTGTGGAAAAGTGATAGAGTGATAGAGGTAAAAAATAGAAAGATGGAGAATTTAGAAATAATCCTGTATGTGTGCATGTGTGCGTGTGTGTGTGTGAGAGAGAGAGAGCTCCGACTGAGAGAGCTGCTGTACTGTATAAAACATTGATAGTGTGCAGTGTGCTTCCCTCAGACAAGGTAATAACATCCAGTGGTGCACAGGCTTTCTCCACTTGACTCAACCTGTCTATTGCAGCCAAACAATATGCAGCTATGCTGGCAACCATTTTTTAGTAAAAGCTTTTAGGTTATGTTTACTCATTTAGCTGAAGCTTTTATCTAAAGCAACTCAGTAGATTCATATTTTGGAAAAGGTATGGTATTACAGTAAGTCCATGTTTCTTCCATAATAAAAATGCCTTTGTTCTTAGATGAAACACAATTGGTTTGCTTTTATGCCGTAACATTCAACTGGTATTCGACATATCTTTTGTATGTATACATACTGTTATTTTAACAGAAAATATTTGTCAGACATTAGTCGATAGTAATTGAAGATCATTGTTGACTTCACTATTCCTCTGGAGGATTAAAACGAGACTATTATGTTACTTGAAATATGGAACACAGGGCTAATGGTTGAGAGAGTCAGTTGACAGATAAGATTACAGATGAGAAACAGTGACAGTGAGAGAGATAGGGGGGGGGGGGGAGAGTGATAGAGAGAGAGAGAGATTTAGACACAACCAGTCATTCTATTTCTGACTATTTCTCAGCTCTGCTATCTCTGCTTGACTCTGCTAAATATGAACGTGGTGATCACACCTTTCACAAGGTCTGAGGAAGGTGTAAAACACTATAAGCTCTGTAAAGAGGTGGGCATTTATATTAGTGTGTGTGTGTGTGTGTGTGGCCTGTGTGTAGGAGCAGCTATTGAATACACACATACACACAACAACAACGGGGCACTCTGAAATGTTTCACAAGAGGCTCATCTCACATAATTATGACTGATGAGTGTGTCAGTCACAGCAGTGCACAGGAAATATGTACAAGGACACAAGGACGGACACACACACACACACACACACATCAGACATTATAAACTAGGGCAATACTTTTAGGTGAGTGCACACACACACACACACACACAAACAGATCTCTGTAGTGCTCTCTGAGAGGCTCATTGAAGGCATCTATCTAGGTTACACAAACAGGCGAGGACTTGAGATGCCAAGGTCTTAAGCCGCAATCACAGCGGTGATAAGCAGCCACTGAGCCAGCCCATCTGAACCAATAACCCTCCCCAGCTCTTCCGTCTCGCAACGACGACGCCATTTTGATGTCCAGCAAAACGAATATACTGTAAATGGCCGATACTACAGCTCACTTTCTTCCGTGTTCCACACAAATAAAATGTCCACCATTCTGAAGGGGCTAACCCAAATGTTCGTTTTTGTAGTGTAGTGCAAAACGTAGATATGAAAGAAAATGTCCATTTGGGCCATATGGGCGTGTTGAATGTCTGACGTCACAAAGAACTAGAGCAACCCGACAATCAGTCAATCAATTTCTTAGTCCAGGACACCCCAAAATGTTTACTGAGTTGCCAGTAGACAAGTGGGAGGACACTCTTATAAAGCCACTGGCCAGCCACGTGTTTACTTTTAATGTGCCAGATCAGACCACGTCTACTGTGGGCATGTACAGACGCTTGATTGACATCTACCTGACTCTTCTAATGACAGTGTTGTTGCACATTAGGGCAGCTACTGCAAGTTACACCCTCTTTTTGATTGCTTCTCACCAATAGACCAACCCATAGTTTATCATTAGCTTTTAAACCAATGAAAATATGTTCAGCCAATCACAAACATTCGATATGGACCAACTTATCAACAAACCATCAAACAACCACGCTACATCCCATACAATACAGAATAACAGGCCTTGTTGGGGCTTATGACATATTGTTCTGTATATTGTGAGGGAGGCAGATGAGAGAGACAGCGAGAGAAAGCGAGACAGAGCGAGAGTGTGTGAAATTGGATTTTAAATAGGTGTTTTACAGTGACTTTACAAGCTGTAAAGTGTTCCTACCTGCAGCGATGGCTGTCTTCTTGCCCACGGTAACAGTAACAGCAGTGGCAGAGATGATTATTTTCCCTCCTGGCAGGCGCACCCGCACACACACACACACACACACACACACACACGTTAGATAAATAACACAAACATGCAATATACTGTTAAACTTCATGCACGCAAACAAGGTGTTTATACACACGCAGGCAGAAATGCATGCATACGTCATGCACACACACACACACACACACACACACACACAATATGTTTCATATATATTGTAATGAACTCAGCTCCTGGCATCACTGTCACAGTTAGCATGCACAGTGCCAGGTGATGCCAGCTGGTGCCAGCAGGAATAACTGTGTTACGTAACACAGATTATGATGGCTAATCATATGATACAGCTTTGAGGAGATGACTGTGTGTGTGGTTGAGCATCTTATTTTTAGCATTTGACAGTAGTTAGATAACACAGCATAACTGGAGATAACTTTATATTGAGGGTTGACAGACCTGTATCGACTGAATTCTACACTGGCCCTTAAAACACTATATACGGTAAATTACATTCAAATGCCCCCTTGTGGTCATGTTAAGAATTGCACCATTGGTTTAAAGACCTACTGTACATGTATTAGATAAGAGCATATGACATTATTGTAAAATGCAAAGAACTGAGTGATGGATTGACATAGAATAAAATGAGAGATTCCCACGAAGAACACACAAAATGAAACAGAGGAAAGAGAGATAGAAGAAGGCACATGCATAAAAGAGAGAAGGAAAGTGGGAGTGATTGGGCAGAGCAGTTGTCAGTAGCAACAGATGATGTCACATGAAGGGGAGAGAATTCCCCTGAGGAAGAGAGATGGGGACCCAAACGAGTTCGCCAGCATCACCTGGTGCATTTGTCATGTTGTCATGCCAACAGATGTAACATGCATCACATATCCTCTACCGCATTTTAATGTTCTTTTCACACACACACACACGCACACGCACACACACACACACACACACACACACACACACAATCACATGAATTCTGGGATTAAGAGTTCCCCGCAAGCAGTATGTGAGTTTACTGTAAATTAGTTTAGAAATACATTTGATTAAATATAAATTAATGACTTCTTCTAGGGAGAATTACATGCCTTACTCATGCATAGATATATAGATACACTATATGGCCAATAGTATGTGGACACCTGACCATCACCCCACCCTATTCCGAAATCATGGACATTAATTATACAGTAGCTGCCCTATGCGGCTATAACAGCCTCTACAAGGCTTTCTATAAGACTGTGTAGATTGCATGGCTGTGTTTATTTGTAAACACCTGTTAGCAGTGGCTGAAATAACTGAACTCAGTTATTACATGTGATGACTGCATACTTTTGGCCGTATAGTGCACACACAGATAGATAGACAGACAGACAGACAGACAGACAGACAGACAGACAGACAGACAGACAGACAGATAGACAGACAGACAGATAGACAGACAGACAGACAGGTAGACAGACAGACAGACAGACAGACAGACAGAGGAAGCATGCCAAGTATCTATCAGCTCTCCTCTACCCTCCTCATCTGTCTCCTTCTGCTTGCTCCCCCCCTGCTTCTCCTGTGGTTGCTCCAGCTCCACTGGGCCCACACCAACACTATAGTCCACCTCATAGGTCCTGAATAAGTCTGTACACCACAGCAGCTATACGCTGAACTCAGAGAAACACCACTGCAGGACTAACATTGCTGTGTTAGTCTTGCAGTTAGGCTCTATATATAAAGTACAAGTTAAAATGTATATAAATATAATTTAGCATACCCAATTAATATTACATTATTACAAATGTTAATTAAAATATATATTCATTGTTTATACATTATTAATATTAAATCATATTTAATACATATTTTCATTTTAGTAAACTAAAACAAACAGATAAAAACATTAGCTATTAAACAACAGATAAATAAATAGATAGATAAAATCTTACTTCTGTACACGTATAAACATTTACGTGTGTTTTTGTGTGTGTAGACAACGTACAGTATTATGTCTATTATAGCATGTATTTGTGTATAGCTGTACAGAATAATGTAACATCTTTGTGTGGCACACAACTGTGGTGTGCATATATGCCTGTGTGTGTTACCTCTGGTGTCATCTCTGGGTAGGTGGTAGACAAACTGACCCGCAGGGTTCTCGGCCGCCATTCGGTACCACATAGGGAACTGATCCAGGGTGAAGGTGTTCTGCTTGTCTGACTGAGTCAGGAACCCCCTGAGAACAGGGAAGATGCAAACCAGAAGAACAAACTTTAGCGGCGCCAATTTAAATCCTATCCTCATCTCTATTACATAATGCTCATTCAAAGACGAAAGAAAATGTAAAGGGATCAAATTTACACTAGAAAACAAAACAGTAGCCAAACAAATGATATATTAGTTTGTACTGTATTATTATAATGTATTATTAATATGATTTAAAAAAGTTGTTTCTTTGTTGACCACAAGAGGGTGCATTTTGGTAAACTAGCACAGACTGTATGTTACAGTACAATTTCACCGCTGAATACAATCAAATGTTGCTGGTTGACACACTGTTAGTCATAATAATATATACAGTAGTCACTTGAAAGGAATAATCAGCTCTACACACTTGGCGACCCGTGTCTCGATGCCGATGTATCTCTGGACCCTCAACAGTCCTGAACGGGTCCCCAGAAACGCTGTTTCTACTCCTTCATCCATACTGAGAGAGACACAACATTCAGAGAGAGAAACAGAATGTTTCAGTCAAATATAAGTATATACAGTGTGCGTGTGTGCGTGTGTGCGTACAGTACGTGCGTGCGTGCGTGCTCACCCAGATGTGTTGAGCATGAGGGCGGTCCAGTAGGCCTCCATGGGAGCGGTTACCACGGCGTCAAACAGAGTTTGCTGCAACAGCTCGTCATCACCTACATTCATACAGATACACTATAATGCATACAGTATAAATACTACATAGCACCTATCATATAATGATAATATTTATAGAGCATGTATTATTGTATGCGTCACAGACTAAAAGTCTGAGATGTGAGGTGGTAGAGAGCTCCACAGGGCAGCACAGGCACTGTAAGTGGCAATGAGTTCCAAGTGAGAGAACTTAACCCTCGTAATGTACTCTGGGTCAAAATGACCCAAATAACTAGCTCTTTGTGGCAGATAGAGGGCGTTAAACCTAATTCTACAGCTTACACACACATATGATGTGCACTGCTGGC
>JAODUG010043384.1:0-16697 GCA_027564795.1 Aphredoderus sayanus | reverse complement strand
TGTGTGTGTATGTATATATATATATATATTTATATATATATATATACATACACACACACACACACACACACACACACACTATTGGTAGGCTTATGCGGCATATGCAGTGTAATCTTTGCAACACACACAGTGTTAACATACACAAAGTCTTCCACCTTCCAAACATTGTGTGCTGTACAACCATGTACTAATTCTTATGCAATGGAAAACAGTACTGGTTTCAAGCACATAAACAGGCCACGCTGAGCCAAGAAAGATTTAGCTTTCAATCCAGCTTAGCATTTCCACATCCCTGCAAAGTGGTTACATATCAGATGAAGTTGAGCATCGACTGTTACATTGTGTTGTTCCAGTATTGGGTAGAACAGGGTAGAGAGCGTGCAAATATGCAGCCTAGACATACAATTTACAGAGACAACGGCTGAAATTCCTTAAAGTGTCTCTGCTTTCCTTAACAGTTGGATCTTTTTTCAATGATTAAATTATGCATAATAACCTCTTGTACACTTGCTGTTGTGGCTATGCCCTCTCACTCAGACACACTTGTTTGCAAGTGTGATAAATGAGTAATAATGGGGCACAGACCTTTGAGAAACACATATACACACAACTATTTATGTATTCCAAAAAAAAAAAAAAAAAAAAGAAATTGCACAAAATATGATTATTCAACATCTGTGTATATTTATTTTGCTGACGCAAAATGTATGATAATTTACGCACACTTTAGAAAATAACACGGTTGCTTCTGAAAGTAAGCCTGTGCACTTCAGCCTCTCTCTTTTCCTAGTCTCCCCCTCTGTGGCATCTGTCCTTTTTGAACACAAGAGTCTTTCTCTGCAGAAAAAGACACAAGATGTCCTGTCTTGCAATGACGCATATACGTATAGTCTGAGGAACTGTGTCCAATCACATTCTAGATCCAGCTTTCCAACCACCCAATTAGTTTGGCGCTTGAAAAAAAAACAGGTTTTAAAACACTGAATCCTTTTGTCATTCCTGTGGGTGTACTTTAACACAAAAAAGGTGTCCAATGCCATCTTCCATGAAAAGGAAGTGTAGAAAATGCTGGCATTGAAACTTCTCAGATTACTCAGCCTATTAAGAGTTCAAAATTACAAACACAAAGGGCTGCCTGTTTATCCACACAGCTGAGGCCTGACAGTATGCTAACCCTGTACCACTAGAACTAACTCCCACAGACACTCCTACAATAAGCCTTTAAACATAATATTTAATTAAGATATATGACCCCAAGGGTGTAATATTGTTCAGTTAACTACCATCCAATTCACTTCATATTTAATTTGGCTACTGTGGCCTGTAATGGGTTGTCCGTTTGGAGCATCAAACTGTAAAGCATACAAGAATGGGTGGAATCAAAAGGTTCCAATCAGCACTGTGGGGAGGAGTCATTATTGTTTGGATTCAGTGTCATCTTACATAGTATCTAATACCTTAAACTTTAAAATAGCTGGTTTCTAGGACAGTCATTCAGACTCTGTCCAGTGTGAGGTGTGCAGGGCATGCATATAGCAAGCTATCATGATAGCACTGACTGACAGTGTAAACAAAATGCATTTAACTTGTAGCCTAAAGAGCTTTTAAAAGAATATCTATAAAACTTCTGTACTGACATGTATCCACTTGAGTAGAGAGACACTTTTGATAGAGTGCTGAACCATATGTCGTATGTGGATGGAATGTAGGACAGGAAAAACAAACTGAACTTGTTTGCAGGCCCCATTTGTAGGAGTAGCCAAAATAACAGAATAATACCGTCCAGATGTTTTACACATAATGTAATAGCTTCAATCTTCTCTAACATCCCAAGAACCCATCATGTGATAAATATATTAACCCAAGAACCAATCATGTCCATACTATATTATAGTACCGGTATTATATTTCAGTGTATTTCTGTTAAGGATTTCTGTCTTTGCTGACTCACTCTTGAGAAATCTGAGTGGCTCTGCTAAATGAATCAGGCACATGCTGAAGAATCTATGATGGACCTGCCCTACTTTGGATGTTTTTGACCATCATCATCATCATCATCATTCTCCTCTTTAGTGCTTTTGAGGCAGCAAATTGAGATGAAAGGTTGGCCAGAGATCTTTGGGGATAGCGTTCCCAGGGGACACAGATGACTCGGGGGGAGGGGGAGAACACATCCTGTAATGTTACCGAAGCCACAACACCTTCGATAAGCCTTTGCCCAGTCCCTGGACCCTCCCCTGCCCCCGGCCTTTACAGAAGGAGTGTACATTATTATGCCACTGGGCACAAAGCGATAAAAGGTGAGTCCCTGCAATATTCACACAATAAAGGCGTGTGTATTGCAGCCAAACAACATGATGTGACTACATAGCTGAAAGCCATTCTTAAAAAACAAACACATTCTACTTAAGATATTACGTGTTAACACCGTGCCTACAACTAATACTTATACACAATTAACCTGGATCTTAGGCACTATTGCTAGTAAGATTTTCTTTTAGCAGAATATGAGAGAACTGGCAGGCAAAAGGACAGCAGGAGGTAGTGTGACCCGCCTGTCTGACTAATATCCTCAGCATCTGGTCCTTAACATCTGGGTCCGTCACCTTTAGAGCAGAACAACCTTCCACAGAAACTGCCTCACTCAAATATATTACGAGACCTGTTAAAAAAATTGTTTTAATCACTGCCAGAGATGAACCAGGCTGTCAAAAACAGGCCTTCTGAGTCCTGCCAGTTTAAGCCAACAAGTCAGGACTGCACACGTTCACGCCTACCGCTATCTGACTCATGCATGGTACATACTGTGTCACTATAGTAGAGGAAGAGGGAGAGACACAGATGGACTGTTTAGCACTCTTTTCAATAGGCTGCTCTTGATAAGTAAAGCTTAATTCATAAACAGCCCAATCTTCATGAGTGGCAATATTCGTTGAGAGCTCATCTATCTGACCTATTCAACAGGCCCTGACCTTGCAAGGCAGAGCCACATACATACATAAATAAATCAATCTAAATTTTAACCAATAAGTGGAAGATATGGCCTACAGTATGAACCAACGCTGTTACAGCTTTCCGTCAGCCTACGTTGTGCTTAAGGGGGTGAAGCCAGATAGCCGATATAAGTTGAAGATAATGCTTATCTTGTGGTACAGTGCACTCTCGGCTCAATGATCTAGTTAGCATTTCCATTTTCCATGCAGAACGTACATGCCCATGGCACTGGAAGACAGAGGCCAGCAGAAAACAAAATATATATGGCCTAATTGTAAATAAAGTATCAGTATCGAAGCACTGAACTGGACCACACTAATTAATCGCTTAAGCACTGACCCTTGGAAAACTAAATACCACACGGTATTAGGCTGGGGAATAGTGTGTGGCCAGAAGGTGCTGATACAATCTGCTTGTGAATAACCTGTCTGTCCACCATTGATGTTGTGAGGGCAGGGCATGGCAAGTGCCTGTTTTCTTAAGAAAACAGAAGGCTGTCTATCCCAGAAGGAAGTAATGTCTGCAAGCTCACGTGATAAATGCTGACAACCCCAAATTCGGTATCAAGTGAGGTCATAAGCAGTCACACACAGACCGGATTAAGGCTGTGTCATGATACTGACACACTGGGATGGCACTTACGCAGATCTCTCTGTCTCTCCTTGTGCAAGCACACACAGCAATAGCCCTGGCAAACTCACTTAGATGGAACAAACCCATCCCTTCAAAGGCGAACCACAGAGGAAGAATCCTGTGGTTCTTATTGGTATTCCCTCCAGATGATCCCCACACTGACAAATAAATCTCTCTCTAACAGGAAGAGAGACAGAAAGACTTAATGAAGCACATCTATCTTCTTGTCATCTGCATGCCACATATGTCTATGCTGCAATGCTTTAATAACAAAGCTCTGTTTTCACTGGAACAAAGAATGAAGCCCACCAGGACAAAATTGGCCAAAACCTAGTGATCACAGTTTTGAGTGCATTGAGTGTTCTGAAAGATTGGTCTCCAGGGGTTAAAAAGAATCAATGCTTTTTTAAATTTTCACATACTGGTTTATTTAACAACAAATCAATATCCCATTAATAGCATGTGCTACTGTGCTGTGTATACTGTACAACAGGTGATTGAAGAAATAGTTCAGCAACAATGTTTGAAGAATATGGTCCTGATGCAGTGGAGCTTACCTGGGACTAGTCTATTCTACTCTAGGCAAAACATTTGTATTTGTAAAGGTCTGTTTTGAACAGTGTTGATGGACAGTGTGTGCAGTGCCTTTTTTTATGTGCACTATGTCGAGTTGTATGTTTGGGTTAGGCAATGGGTTGCAGAAATTAGGAAGTACAGTATGGTATAATGTGTTGGTATGGTATTAACAGTATGTGTTGACCCACCCACAAATGTACTTCTGAGAGTTTAAATAATAAAAAAAAGTGAGGGAATTGTGTGTAAAGCACATTTAAGTTGTACAAGACTAACATTTCACTGCAGTCGGCCTGTGACAGAATGTCTGAATGTACTTTAATGCAAGGTGATTTGATATAAATACTGGAGGAAGTTTTGAGTTCGGCACATTGAGAAATAATTTCCTGTGAAAATGTATTCAACGCTAATGGTATGGGGAACATTCCTCTCAATTTCATTTTGTGAAGTCGATATACGGTTTCTGTGTTAACATGCTGTATTGTACTCACAACACGATCAACCAAACGATGACGTAGTTTTTCGAGTGATGACAATGACAGCAATTCATACTGGAGGCATATACTTTACATTTAAAAGCTGTAGCATTATCAACAAAAACTTTTGTTTTGAAAATGGTTTAAAAATAAACGTCTGCCTTAGCATTGTGTTCTCCAGTCTAATATGGTCTAAATAAATTATGTTTAAACGTGAAACGAGTCTTCTTCGTGATAATAGCCTATTAAATAAAATCATAAAGTGAGTCTGTAAACAAAAAGTATATTAAACTAATTCACGGGAACGGCATAGAAACACTGTTCATCCACCGTAACAAAAATACGACGCGCTATCTGAACGTTTCCTATTGAGATTAACTGATAACACATTTACATTACAGCAGTCGTTACCGAAACAATGTTGCAGAATTACTCACACTCACCATCCGGTTGCTGAGGTATTTTTCTACTTCAGATAAACTTCGCACAGATACGTTTGTGCTTGGCATAATCCTGTGTTGTGTAGGTATGCAGTATATTGAGAACTTGGAATCAGAGCGACCCACAATTCATCCGTAATCTTGAACCCATGTCACCCTCTCGCACACTAGCCAATCCGTCCAACATGTAACACAAAAAACAATGTGCAGGCAAACTCCGCCTATTTCGTCTGCCGACTCGCCGAGCCTAAGAGGGGTGGGGGAGTTAACTGTTTCGTCATGGTAAAATGTAAACAGAGCGCGGCTTACTGTTCGTTGTAGTAGTACATTAACAAAAACAGCAACTATAATAACATAATAATAACAATAATAATTAACATACCTGAATTTAGAATTTTGTCTAAATAGATTTTCATTTTAGTCGCTCGCGACGTATCCCTCCTACAACTTTACTGAATCAAAACACCAATCGCCTCAAGCTGTATCGGCCAAACCAAGAAACACAAACTCTGGGTAAACCTAAGGGCCGAGGCCCAGGAAGATAGCCTGCTGTGTATACTACTAACAAAGGCTGGATTATCGGTTAATGGCCTTACATTTCTCTTGGTAAACCTATTAATGATCCTATAGTTTAAACATATCAGCATGCATGTTATGCATGTGTGTGGCCAACAAAGCATTTGTTTTGGTCTGACATGCAGGTGCTTAGTGTAACAGCTAGTGGCAGAAAGTGTCATATAGGGGCACTTTAACTGTTCTGCGTGGTCTGGGTATAACCTAGTCAGTTTAGTCTACTTCTAACAGCAGAAATCTAAAGATCATTGGTTAACAGTATAGGCCTACTGCTTTGTAGAATCAGGTAACAAAGACACATAATACAAGACAAGGGGATCTAAAAGTAGAGGTAACCAATATCATTATATCAGTCATTCAAGTTTAATATGTCTTATCGGTCCCTTTAATTAGGACACATTCACTAGGCGACAAAAGAGAGCTCAGTCACTGTCATACCCCATGTCCATGATAAAACATTTATTTGTCAACAGCCCACAGTATAAGTCTGGTTAATTCACTACCATACCCTTCTCCATGTGACATCATGAAGAAATTATAAAGCCTAAACAAGATGTTTAACCTCCTGTTGTCCTTCAGGCCAAACTGACCCAACACACTACCTCTTTGTGGCAGATAGAAGGCGCCAATCCTAATTCTACAGCTTACAAAGGCATATGATGCACTGCTGTCACAACAAAGTGTGTGTTTGAAACCCGAGGACAACAGGAGGGTTAAAAGGCACGAAAAAACAAATAAATACATAAAGAAACAATGAATAAATAAATAAATACACACAGCAATGACAATAAAAAGAACCACACAATCATACACAATCAAATGGCACCATCTAGTGGCACCATACAATATAATAAGGACAACAGGAGGGTTAAGTAAACTCACAGCCAAGTAAACCTAATACCAGCGCATGGCTCAGCTTAGGTTTAAAAGCAAAATATATTTCTGTTGACAGACCTGGGATTAATGATAGGCCTACTCAGGGCGGGTTTTCAGAGCTAGACAGGGGAAGGCCTATATACCATGAATGTATAATAAGAAACAAACAGCACTCAATGTAAAGTGGTTGGAAATGTTGCAGAGTAAGTACCTGTTTGTTGCGTTAAGACCTATATGACCTGAGAGACAAATCAGAAAACAGAGCTGCAAAATGAAGAGTAAATATAGTCAAGATGTTGACAAGTTAGACTTTTTTTGTTATTGTAATTGCTCCTTCAAACTATGTATTCTTCCTAACTTTGCAGCAATTACAGCCTTGCAGATCCTTGACATTATACTCATTTTGTTGAGGTAATCTGTAGAGATTTGAGGAGACCCCATGCTTCCTAAAGCACATGGACTGGCTTCAGACACTTTTTATACCCTACAGTCAAGATGCTTCCACAACAGTTCAATTGAGTTGAGATGCAGACCAGTGGTCCTTTGCTAGTTCGGAGATGTGCTTTAGGTCATTGTTCTGTTGTAGGAGGAACATTACTCCAATCAAGTGCCAAGTGCAAAACATAGTTGATAGCCTTCCTTCATCACAATCCCTTTACTCTGTAATCTTGCTGTTCTGACAAGTTTCAGAACATTTTGAGCCTGTAATCAAACCAACAAATGCTGATGCTCCGGATATTCAACTAGTTTAACTGCTTCTTTAATCAGCAGAACAGTTTACAGTTGTGCTTACATAGTACATGCAAAAGGGGTTTCAAATTATCAATTTCCCTTTAAAATGATTCACATGGAATGCTAACCCATGCCCTTTAGAACACAGGAGTGGTGGTTGCCGAAAATAGGCTTCTGTACAGCAATATACAAATTAAATACAATAGCATCCATTTCCAGCTACAATAGTAATTTACAACATGAACAATGTCTGCACTGTATTAATGGTCAGTGCCCCCTCAAAACAAGGATATTTCTATATGATCAAGCTTTTGAGTGGTACAGTGGGGTCAATTTTGTGCATACTCTGTATAATTAAGCAAGTAATAGTCTTGAAATACTTACAAGAAAAGCACAATTGAAAGTTTGTTTTTTTATTTTCAGATGACTTTACAATCATTTAGCAACTACATTAATTAGTCCAAATAAGGGAATCCGCATTAGAGCAACAACTATTGCCCAGGATAATCTTCTCACTTCTATATACATTTATATATACATGATTACTTCATTTCCATATTCTGTCAAGTATTTGAGTCATAACACTGGCCCTATCCTTTGGATTGACCATAAAATAAATCATCTTACATTAACATTCTCACATTATGTTTTTCTCAAAAACATTTAATAATACAAAATAAAAAAGCACAAGCGGGAAAGCAGTGAAAAATAAACTGCCCTCATTAAGTCAAAACACAAACAACTGCACAAAATAAAAGGCTTGGAGGGTATGAACCATAAAAGTCTATGTACAATAAAAAGTACAATCTGTTTAACAGGTTTCAATAGTCCATGATTTCCTGCATCGTTGGGCTTATGTCACTGTTGTGGATTTTACTTGTCCTCTTTGTGAGCCATGCTCACGGGGGCAAAAAGTACTGACAGGCTATTGAGATGTCAATGCATTTGACAGATCAAGGTAGGATACATGGAAAAAAAGCTTTACCAGAGCAGTGGGTTGCAGTAAGTTTTCATGAGCCTTTTGTGAATAGTCCTTAAAAAAAATCTAACCTTTGTTGCACTCTCTTTTAATTATTTTGAAATTGAAAATTAACATTTCATATGTAACTAAAATACATGTAAAGTAAACTTTGGTGTGGATCATGCCTTCTGAATAGAAACATCTGAAAAGGCATTTGCAGGTGTGCAACAACCAAATACCTTTAATACTACAGAACATACTGACAAATAATAATTGTATAATATTGGCCAAATGTTTTTATTCATATCTATAAATTGGTATTGGCTAAGAAATTTCCTTTTGCTGCATCTCTATTTGCCTTGTCTGCTTAGTACTAATTGGATTATGAGTTTAATGACGACATCGCTGGTGAGGTCAGACACAAGAAACAACCTGGCTGTTATAGTCGGTGGACTCCATCTTCAGGATATATGGGATGATGCTGTCAATTTGGACATTGCCAATCAGTCCGGCAAAAAACAGCTCCTCTGTGACAGCTGCACTCATCAGCCTGAGGGCAGGGAGGCGCATTAACATCTTGGATAATCTGCAATCAGGGAGAAGGAAAGGGGACCAAAAGGTGTAACATCCATGCATGACATCCAAACCCCTGAAATGCACTGTGGAGGTACTGTATAGGACTACAGTACATACCGATAGGTGTCTTCAGGGTAGGTCCTGGTTACATAGTCTTGCAGTTCCATGTAGGCCTTTTCCTGGAACCTCTCAATCTGAGGGGTATTGTCTACCCCTGGATGATCTAGTGAATACACGCATGCACATGAGCAAAGAATAATTTGGCACCATCCAAAAAAAAAAAAAAAAAAAGGTATAGCAAGTCATTCTCGAGAATGCTTGCTAAATTCAAACTCAAATTAAACACCTCTCCCTTCAATGTAAATACATCAAATAACCTGCTCTTAGTGCTAGCTTGATCTAATAAGTGCCACTTCTGCAGGCGGTCCAATAGGCTACTAGAACAAAGTTTTCCCACACATTATTTTACTTGGGCTGGCTGCCCAGGTATATTTGAAAACCCATCTTAGCATTTAATTGTTGTTTTTTTTATCTAAGAAAAAGATGCCATTCGTGATCTATTAACTAATAGGCAACCTCCCCTCAATCTATACCCCTTGTGTTACAAAGTTATTAAAATTAATTATTCTGTAAAAAAAAAATTGCGTGCATAAGCCTGCCGCCTATAATGACCTTCCACTACTACTAGCAAGCCATGGCGTGGAAAAACGCAATATATGTAGAGAAGCCTACATTAAACTAGAGTATCAACAACAATGCCTTTGCTTAATCAATTCGACATTACCACGCAAACACAGCAAGCCAAAGTTTTAATTAGCCTACTGAACACCACCGCCACTGACGATTGAGATACGAATAAGAAGAAGTTGACTGTAACCACTTTCAAAGATTGTTTGCAAGATAGCTACAGATATTTCTGTCACAGACAATGTTAGTACTGGTAGTATACAGTGACGGCGTAGCAACTCGTATGCTCACTGGAATAAGAAAGCGGAAATGTTTAGAGATTGAAATAGTACCCCATTAAAATGATAAACCTACTGTATGCAGATTATTGCTAGTTCTTCTGAGAAATAGTGTAGCTGCTATAGTAAGGGTCAACTGACAAACAGAAAGAGGGAGATTAATGGTTTTAATCCCACTGTAAATAAATTGTAGAAGAAAACTGTTACTGTAACATTGTTGCCTGTCTGAATTGTATGGATGTTCAGATATTCAGAGAGAGACATATTGCATAGCAAACCTCCAAACCTCCAATATTTCAGATCTGTGGGAAACTAGTACTATCTTAACTATTTGCCTCTACTATGAATGGTTTTTAATGGGGTGGCTTGTAGTCTGCCATGCACAGCACAACAGAATGCAGAGCAGTGGGATACGGATGGTCTCACAAGGCCACCCACTTACCAGGACTGAAGAGAACAATGGCTTTGAGGTAGGCGTACTCATATGCGTCTGGAGACAGTTTGGACATGCTGTTACAGAACTCCTGCATCCTCCAGATGTGCTCCATAACCAATTTCACACGCTCTGGGGACAGTTTCTCTGTGGGGAACAAAAATAAGGACAAATGTACAGAAGAAATGGAAGTCACTATTACACAAAGCTAAAACTTCTATGGCCAAGGGAAAATCAGCAGACTTCAGCACAGTGAAAAGCATATTTTGTCTGGTAGATGAACCACAAGTGTCTTGTGATGTTATATGGCATTCCTACCTTCCTGTAGGTTTGTCTGCAGGTGGTTGATAATAGCACCCAAGATGGTGCCGACATTCATAACATTGGAACACTGAGCTAGGCCCAAAGCAAACAACTCATTCCAGCAAGCTTTCATCAAGTTAATGTCATTATCTTGACCACTGTTTAAAAAAACAAAAACAAAAAACATCTTATGTAGAGAATTGCCAGTATTAGAAAGAGAATTGTATGAGGATGGTTCTCACCCCAAGGCTTGGAAGGCAGGTATGGAGCGTGCCCAGTGCATGGAGAGAAAAAGTAACCGGGAAGCAGACTCACAGATGTAGTTCACATTGAGGTACTCTGGCACAGGCAAAGGCATCATAAGCTGGAAGGCAGATATTGTAGAAAAGGTTTTATCACAACAATCTTCTGTGGTGAAATATTCCAACAGGAAATCATAACCAGTACTGTTTTTGTTTTGAGGGTCAAAGATCAGTTGCTGTGCCCTCACCTTGAAAGGAACATGATTCTCAGAGAGTAGAGATCCTTCTAACTCCACCACGGGACCCGACTGGTCCCCAGACATCAGATGCATGGTGGCATCCAAAGAGTCACCTGCTGAAACATTTCCTGGGTTCAGGGCTTTGGCCAAGGTGTCGAAAGCTCTGGAGATATGAAACCAAATTATTAAAATATAAACTAGCATAATTCAGTTACATAGTGGGAAAGCAATAAAACTAAAGTCTCAGTCTTATAAAAAGGACAACATTTATAGCACAAATTCACTTTCAACAATTTATTCATTATACATTATTCTGAAATAGCAGTTTAACCCTCATGATGTCCTTCGGGTCAAAATGACCCAAATCACTAGCTCTTTGTAGCAGATAGAAGGCGCTAAACCTAATTCTACAGCTTACACACACATATGATGTGCACTGCTGGCACAGCAGGTTGTGAGTTTGAAACCAGAGGACAACAGGAGGGTTAAAAGCGTCCTTGGCTTTGTGAAAGGCGCTATATAAATGTAAGTAGTTATTATTATTATTATTATTATTATTATTATTATTATTATTAAAAAAAAGGCACAAAGAAATAATTAATAAAGATATAAATACACACAGCAATGACAATTTAAAAAAACACAAAATCATAAACAATCAATTGGCAACCTCTGGTGGCATAATTTGAGATAATTGAAGAGGACAGGATGATTAAGATTTTTTTTTTTATTGATTTCATACTTTATATCAAATCATCAATTCACACCAGCTGTAACATCAATACGTCTGGACATACTATTGATATCCACCATCCAGTCTAATTGAAAATCTAGCCAATTTAATTAAGTCATTACAGTGAAGGCAGACACCACATGGCCTTAGAATTAAGTCTCTGGGGCATTTTGTGACATTCATGGTGAATATATGAATATCATGCTCTTACCTGGTGATGTCATTGGCAGTTTGATCATCTCCTTGGATGTCTGCGATGGAGCTGTCACCATTGCTAAGCGTTTCCACTCCCATAAGGTCATTGTCGCAGTCACTCGACTCCCTGGTTTTGTTGAGGTGAGCAAGGGATGTCACCACATTAGCCAGAGTACTCAGGTCACCCTGACATGGATCATTCTGTAGAATCAATAATAATAATAATTTGATCTTATAATATTACAACAGATTGGTGGCCTAGTCAGTTTTTTAAAACTGTACCTATTTTGAGGTTTTAATATTCAAAAGTGTTTGGGTTACCGAATCTGGGGATGCTGGAACTAAGATGGTGTTTTCCAATTTGGGAAAAGGTTGTTGGATGTTGAGCAGCATGCTTGACTCCAGCAAACTTGTTGACCTGCAATTGAAGACGGCAAATCTTAATATATTACATTTATATTTTTGCTAAAGGTCAGTAGGACAAAGATGGTCGTGATAAGGCATTGTTTAGAAAAGTAAAACTGAAGAAAATAAGTGCGGGATTATTTACCTACTGCTGTTTTGTAACGATCTGTACCTGGCAGTTTCCTTGTCTGTTACAAATGTGGGCGTGGCAGCCAGTGGGCTACATAGATTCTTGCGGATGTAGATCTTCTCAGTAGAGGCAGCACAGTTGACAGACTTCTCTCTAGTAGTTACTTCAACAGGCTTCCTCTCACACTGCACGGCTATGAGAGGAAAGGAACAGGTTAGACCATATGCTTGTCAAGCTTGTGCAAGCCCAGAAGATGATGGAGAGACTCACAGTCTTGTTTCATGCCCAGCGCCATGCAGCGCTGCAGCCTGCAGTACTGGCAGCGGTTTCGGTGGTGCTTGTTGATAATACATTCTCCAGAGCCCCTACATGTGTACAGCAAGTTCTTCCTAATGCTGCGTTTAAAGAAGCCCTTGCAGCCCTCACAGCTGACCGCTCCATAATGACGCCCTATATTGGAAAAATATAAGCGGGTAAGGGCAGGCTCATGTGTTTCAACACTGCTTAAAGAGATAAGGATATAGTCACAGCCAATGTTTGAGCAATACCTGAGGCCTTGTCGCCACACACAACACAGTACTCGACAACTGGCTTGACAAGGTTCTGGTCTGAGCCTTCAGTCACAAACTGACAAACAAGCAAAGACAGGGTATTGAACAAGGTATGTGTGTATATACAGTACTGTACACAATTAACAAATTCAGCTAGGGGTAGTTTTCATAATTTCCCAAAAAGTGTTTTTGTGATCTGACAAACACATTTGACCATTGGTGATAAAGTTGATATTATAAAGATAATAAGTAATACATTTAATTGAAATGCTAACCACCGATAAATACATTTACAGCGTAACAAATGAAATGATATTCAACTGCATTACAATGCTTGCAAAAAAACGTATGTTCTGACTGAACTGACGGATATTAGTACTCAACTATTGCTTTTAATAGAAAAAAATATTTTAGATACTAGAGGTAACAGGATTTCTGGGAAAAGTAGGTTTTACTATGGAAAATTCTATCACTTCTACAAAATGTATCATTTGCCCTTTAAGTAACACTGCCCCTTTCCTCTACATGGGGAACTAATTACTATTCCCAGTACCTGGATTTGCTGCCCAGCCAGTTCTGGAGAGGTGAATAGGAGCTGATTGACCCCTGAGCCATCTGAGGCAGCCAGGATGACCTTATTGGATGAGCCTTCTTGTTTGGCCAGGATCACCTTCCCACCTGAGGAATAGTCCGCATTAGCTAGAATATACTGCTGCTTCCCAGGGGAGGATGGCTCCAGTGCAGTGACAATCTGGATTTTCTGGCCAGTTTGCTGATCAGTCACTATCTATATAAGTGGGGGGGAAAGTGAGAGTTGTATTACAAGTATGTCAAATGTGAATCTATTTCATAATCAGAAATAACGCTGCTTCATTAAGGGTGGAGAAAAGTGTCAGATCACCTGGATTCTGTGTCCCAAAGCCATGCCACTTTCTGCTGAAACAAGCTGAATCCTTTGAGTCTGTCCATCCATTCTGATATTATTTTCTTTTCTCACTTATTTAAATCAGTGCTCCATGAGGCTGCTGTAAAAGGAACATGGAACTTGTATCTTAACCAAGCCTTGGTTTATGGAGTGAACAGTTCAATAAGCTGGCTTTTTGTAATACATCCATTTTATGAAGGTATATTACATGAAAGCCAGTAACGCATGTTGTTCAGTCACTTAATTCATAGCAGCATATACAGGGGCACATAAGTTTGATCTCAAGTGTGAAGTGATTGTCATGCAGTACACATATCATAAATAAAATCATAGAATAGAATAACATTGTTCATTGATGATGTCCATAATAATTCGCTTTAGAACGTTGTAGAAAACGTGAGCATTTATTCTAATGTGTAATGTTTCACTTTTTGTTTGTTGTTTTGCGGAGTAAAAAGGCCTTTGCTAACCAATCTAGCTGCGCTAGCTTGTATTTGCCGCGTCAACCTCTTTGTTTAAACAAAGCATATAAACGTAGCACTGCAAAATGGTAACAAATGGATACTATGGTTTAAACCGTAACATAAACATGCTCTTGACAGCTAGCTATTCAAAATCGATACGGAAGATAAAGGCATTTCTTTTCCTGTGGGTGAAAGGTCAACATTGAAGGGTTAAAGCACACTAGGGTTCAAGGCCCATTCACATTCGGAGAGTGAGGTGTCGGGACTTACGTATGACAGCAATGGATATTTTTTCTTTGGCTGGATCTGCTGATATTGAGACTTATTATATAGCGTTATTCTATACTCTTATACACGCGTTTTCCCCCCAGTTTGCAGCCACATCAGTAGCTAGTCGAAGTGATAGATTAGTGTGTCTCGCCTCGTCCAGACTGTTAGCACCGCTAGCCAACAGCTAACACCAGTAGCTCTACAGTACCTGTTACAAATCGTTTGGATACTTCATGCCACACATCTACCAAGTGTTAATTTAACTATCGCGTTTCCTCCCGCTGCTGTTAAGTTATCAGCGTTATTACGTACTTGTTCAAAAGAACGATTCGAGGGGCTCCAGAAGAAAGTACTAACGAGCTAGGCGGGCTAACGTAGTTGTTAGCTTGATTTAGCTAATGACTGCTTCCCTGTACAGTAGTAGCTGCCGAAAAAAAATCTTCTTCCTCTTTGCATTTTTGTCCCGCCATGACTCATTTTTTTTAACGACACCCTCGCCATTCGGTGTTTAGAACAACCTTACCTGTTAAATCGTTGACATATTATGATTTAATCTCTATATATTAATATTTATTTAAGTATTTGCTGCAGGTAGTGGAGGGTCAGAGTTCGTGACCTTTTTCCTCGTAACGCTTTTGCCCATGCGCAGTGGAAGTATTTGGCGACCTGCGTGTTGATCAAATGACTGTTTGGCAGACTTCAATATACGGGAACCAATTTACTAGTGTAAATGGTTCGATGAAGCAAATCTAAACCACGTATTGACAGTCTAAAATATGATCACTGCTGATTTTAACAAGCAGACTCCGTAAAAATAAGCAAATTCGAAACAACAAACGGATACCCATGTTAATTTACCTAGAGAATTAGGCATAAAATGAGGCAAGCAAATTGTAGGTAATAAAAAACATTTATAATTTGCCAACAAATTTGCTTAATTAAGTTTAGACGATTAAACGTTTAGGTTACCTGCTGTGCATAATACAAAATGCCTTTTAAATATGAGTAATGTATGCCTATTTTACAAGCAGTACAGTCAATTACAACCAAAATGTAAACCAAAATGATTTCTCTTAATATCCCTTGACAATGTTTAAGCCATAAAATGTCATCTTTATGTACATAATATAGGAACCACTAGGTGTAGCCTATACATTTATATTGCCTGGATTCTACAGTACATTAGGCATGCAGCATTCACATTGTGAAAATAAATCTAGGCACATTTCTGAAGGTAATTTATATCCACCCTAACTGGTGAAATTGTTAACAGAAACAAATATATGCATATATTACAGGTGTATGTGTCCATAAAAAGGGTGACTGGGCAAATATAATAATTAAAGACAGTACATTTTTGACAATGTTGGACAAAAAAACGGCAGCTTCCACTTAATGCTTTGTTAGAATCAAAGCACTGTGGCTTCCTTGAAAGAGTTAATCCATCTGTAAAAACGTAAACATGAACAAATTATCAAAAACAGACTAGAATTAGTCCACAAGACCTGTTTAATATGATTTATTATGTAATGCAATGATAACTTCAAATTATACCTCTGGGCTGTTTGGTTGTCATCAGCTTTGAACATGTAGAAGAGAGTGTTTTTGTGGTAAAGCTTGAACTGTAAACTCTGGGATGAATCTTCTTTCAACACAAATCCCAACAAGGGTTGGCTCTCCAGGGCTGCCACATCCTACAACAATGTAAGAAACAAATAGGTATTACATTCACAGTTATAAGGTGTTAGTATAAAGTCTATCATAAAGACTTGTGTTACTGACAGGATGGAACCCACCTCACTAGCTGCATATGTATAAAGGACCTTGTCCTTTATGACAAACCAGAGCCTTTTCCCTTGCTTCTTATTGCCCTTTGACCTCTGTAAATAACCACTCATAGAAGAGTTGGTGTTTGCCGTCACCTAAAATATGCAAGAATATCTTAGAGAGGATGTCCATGATGAACACAATTAAGTAAGTTTTGTGACCCTGGGTCACAAAATTATAG
>JAODUG010043373.1:0-16697 GCA_027564795.1 Aphredoderus sayanus | reverse complement strand
AGGCTGTGGATAATTGCTCCTGAGCATAGAAATAGTATAGCTTTGAAGAAAGCGTGTGTACAGATATGGAGGAATGCAAGTTGGGGTTGATTTAGTCCGATGGTGACTATTATTAATCCTAATTGACTGGAGGTTGAGAAAGCAACGATTTTTTTGATGTCGTTTTGTGTTAGGGCGCAGGTGGCTGTGAATAGGGTTGTTAGGGCGCCTAGGCATAGGCAGGTTGTTAGTGCAGTTTGGTTATTTTCTATTAAGGGGCTGAGTCGTACTAGAAGAAAAATTCCTGCTACAACTATGGTGCTAGAATGAAGTAGGGCAGATACCGGCGTAGGGCCTTCCATGGCGGCAGGCAGCCATGGGTGGAGCCCAAATTGTGCTGACTTGCCGGTTGCTGCTAGGATTAGACCCAGTAGGGGAAGGGTTATATCAAAATCTTTAGCGGCGTGGAAGATTTGTTGAATTTCTCACGAATTGAGGTTTATGGCTAGTCAGGCTATGCTTATGATGAGTCCAATGTCACCAATGCGGTTATACACTACGGCTTGTAGAGCCGCTGTGTTGGCATCTGCTCGTCCGTGTCATCATCCGATTAGAAGGAATGATATAATTCCTACTCCTTCTCAACCAATAAATAGTTGAAATAGGTTATTAGCGGAGACTAGTAAGATTATTGCTAAAAGGAAAGTTAATAAATATTTGAAAAATCGGTTTATATTAGGGTCTGCGTGTATGTATCAGGAGGCGAATTCTAGAATTGACCAGGTAACATATAGGGCAATTGGGATAAAGGTTAGGGAGTAGCAGTCAAATTTAAAGCTTGTATTGATGTTAAAGGATTGGGTGTTTGTCCAAGTTCAGTTAGTGACGATTGTTTCTAGGCCTTCATTAGTGTATAGGGTGAGGGGCAGTAGGCTTGTAAGGAAGGCTATTTTTACAGCTGTTTTTACGTATGATGTGGTTCAGGAGTTTTGGGGTGGTTGTGGGTTGATGATTTTTAGTAGCGGGAAAATTAAGATAAAGAAGGTAATTAGTAAACTGGAGCTAATTATAAGAGCGGTTGGGTTCATAGCTAGCACTTGGAGTTGCACCAAGAGTTTTTGGTTCCTAAGACCAATGGATGAGCTATTATCCTTTGATAGCTCAAGGGAGCCTTGGGGTTTAACCATGGGGATGGAAATTAGCAATTTCTACTGCCATCGGGCCTCTCTTGGTGGATAAGGGGATTTTAACTCCTATTTTTAGAATCACAATCTAATGTTTTGTTTAAAACTATATCTACAAGAACATCATCCTCAGATTAGTTCTGGTTTTAGGATTAGGAGGAGAAGTGGAATTAGGTGTAGAGTTATTAGTACATGTTCGCGGGTGTAAGATGGGTTTATTGAGAGTATGTGGGTGGGGATATTACCTCGTTGTGTTATTAAGTATATGTACAGTGAATAGCTAGCTGTGATGAGAACTCCGGCACCTGTACAAATCAAAGTTCATATGGATCAGTTAAATAGTGAGGTAATAATTATGATTTCTCCTATTAGGTTTGGTAGGGGTGGTAGTGCTAGGTTTGCGAGGCTGGCAATGAATCATCAAGTTGCTATTAGGGGTAGTAATCCTTGAAGCCCTCGGGCTAGGATTATAGTTCGGCTGTGTGTTCGTTCGTAGTTAGTGTTTGCTAAGCAGAATAGTGCGGAGGAGGCTAGACCGTGGGCAATTATTAGTGTTAGTGCTCCAGTGAATCCTCATGGGGTTTGAATTAAAATTCCTGCTGCTACAAGACCCATATGACTTACAGAGGAGTATGCAATTAGAGCTTTTAGGTCTGTTTGTCGTAAACAGATGGTTCCTGTTATTACAACACCTCATAGGGCTAAAATAATAAAGGGGTATGCTATTTCTTTTGATAGTGGGTCAAGCATTATTACTATTCGTATTATTCCGTAGCCACCTAGTTTGAGTAGTACGGCGGCTAGAATTATTGAGCCGGCGATTGGGGCCTCTACGTGTGCTTTGGGGAGTCAAAGGTGTACTCCGTACAAGGGTATTTTTACTAAGAAGGCGATTAAGCATCCAGCTCATCATATTTTGTCTCCTATAGTTAATAAATTAAGGGGTTGGGAGTACTGCAGAGTAAGTAGGGATAATGTTCCTGTGCAGTTTTGTAGTAATAAAAGGGCGACTAGGAGTGGGAGTGATCCGGCAAGAGTATAAAATAAAAAGTATGTTCCGGCGTTTAAGCGCTCTGCTTGATTACCTCAGCGTGTAATAATTATTAGTGTTGGGATAAGGGTTGCTTCAAATATAACGTAAAAAAGGATAATTTCTGTTGATCCGAATGCCAATACTAGTAGTAATTGGAGAGAGGTTAGGAGTATAATATAGGTACGTTGTCGGGTTAGTGGTTCTGAGGATATGTGGTTTTGGCTTGCTAGGATTATTAGGGGTAGAAGTCAGCAGGATAGAACCAGGAGGGGAGTGGATAGGGGGTCTGTTCCCATTAGGGGGTTTAGGAAGGATCACCCAGTTTCCGTTGTATTTTTAAATCATGTCAGGCTAATTAGGGCAATTATAATGCTGTGGCCTAAGGATGTGGGTCAAAGTAGTTTAGGTGGTGTTAGTAATGTGGTTGGGAATAGCATTATGGTAGAAATTAAGATCATTAACATTGTAGGAGGTTAAGGCTTTGTAGGTGGTCTGTTCCATGGGTTCGGGCAGTTGCAACAAGTAGGGCTAATCCTGCGCTAGCTTCACATGCTGAGAAGGCTAGAAGGAGAAGGGGGGATGTTGTGTAGTTTATGGAATCTAGTTGAAGCGATCAAATAGAGAGGGCGATAAATAGGGAGAGTATTATTCCCTCCAGACACAGTAGGGCTGATAAAAGATGTGTTCGATGAAATGCTAAGCCTATAAGGCCTAGCAGGAATGCTGAGGAAAAAGTAAAATGTGTGGGTGTCATTAGGTAATTATGGAATTAAACCATAAATGTTTGAGCCGAAATCAAGTGTTTTTTATTAGACTAATTACCTATTCAGCCCATTCTAACCCCCCTTGTGTTCATTCATAAATTAGTCCAATGGTAAGGAGAAAGAGTACAGCAGCTGCTCACATAAATGTGTGGGTGGGAATTATAAGTTGATCAGCCCATGGTAGGGGGAGTAGTAGGGCAATTTCTAAGTCAAATAGAAGAAATAAAATTGCTACTAGGAAAAATCGTAGGGAGAATGGTAAACGGGCGGATCCTAAGGGGTCAAACCCGCATTCGTACGGTGATAATTTTTCGTAGTCTGGTTTTATTAAGGGTAGTCAAAAGGAGATGGTTGCGAGGATGGTTGATAGGGCTGAGGTAATAACTAAAATGGTTAAAATTAAGTTCATTATCTTTCCTTGGATTTTAACCAAGACCAGGTGGTTGGAAGCCACTTATACTTTTTAGTACTAGAGAGATTATGAGCCTCATCAATAAATTGAGATGTATAGGAAAAGTCATACTACGTCTACGAAGTGTCAGTATCAGGCGGCTGCTTCAAAGCCAAAGTGGTGCTCGGATGTGAAGTGGTATTTAATTTGTCGTAGGAGGCAGACAAGTAAGAATGTGGATCCAATAATTACGTGTAGGCCGTGGAAGCCTGTGGCAACAAAGAAAGTTGAACCATAGACGCCGTCAGCAATGGTGAATGGGGCTTCATAGTATTCTAGGGCTTGAAGTAGGGTGAAGTAAAACCCCAGGAGGATGGTGAGGGTTAGTGATTGAATTGCTTCTTTTCGTTTATTTTCTATAATGCTGTGGTGAGCTCATGTTACAGTTACTCCGGAGGCGAGGAGCACTGCTGTATTAAGTAGTGGGACTTCAAAGGGGTCTAGTGGGGTGATGCCTGTTGGGGGTCAGCATCCGCCCAGTTCGGGGGTGGGGGCTAGGCTTGAGTGGTAAAATGCTCAGAAAAATCCTAGAAAGAAGAAAACTTCTGAAGTAATAAATAAAATTATTCCAAGTCGTAGGCCTTTTTGTACGGGTGGGGTGTGGTGTCCTTGAAAGGTGCCTTCTCGAATAATGTCTCGTCATCATTGCAGTATGGTTAGTAGAAGTAGAATTAGTCCAATAGATATTAATAATGTGGAGTGGAAGTGAAACCAGATTGCGAGGCCGGATGTTATTAAAAGGGCGGCGGTTGCTCCTGTTAGTGGTCAGGGGCTTGGGTCAACTATGTGATATGCGTGAGCTTGGTGGGCCATTAGACGTTTTCTTGTAAATAAAGGCTTAGTAGAAGAACAAATACGTAGGCTTGAATTATAGCTACAGCTACTTCTAATAGTGTTAGGAGGAGTAGGAGTACTGAGGTAATAATAGCGACAGTAGGTATAAGTGGTAATAGGACGAAGACAGCTGTTGCGATTAGTTGAATGAGGAGGTGGCCTGCTGTTAAGTTTGCAGTGAGTCGAACCCCTAGAGCAAGTGGTCGGATAAAAAGGCTAATAGTTTCGATTACAATTAGGACTGGGATAAGTGGGGTGGGGGTGCCTTCGGGAAGAAGGTGTCCTAGTGAGTGTGTGGGTTGATTTCGTATTCCGATAATTACTGTGGCTAATCATATTGGTACGGCTAGTCCTATATTTAATGATAGCTGTGTTGTGGGGGTGAATGTGTAGGGTAATAGTCCTAGTATATTGATTGTGATTAAAAAAATTATAAGGGAGGTTAGTATCGTGGCTCATTTATGTCCTCCTGGATTTAATGGGAGGAGGAGCTGTTGTGTGAAGCGGTTGATAAATCAGTTTTGTAAAGTTAGTAAGCGGTTTTCTAGTCAACGTATGCTAGGGTTAGGAAATATTACTCATGGGAAAGATAGTGCGATAATAATTAGTGGGATGCCTAGAAGTGTGGGGCTCATAAATTGGTCAAATAGGCTTAGTGTCATGGTCAGGCTCAAGGTGTTGTTTTTGTTGTTTTTGTGCTTTGTGGGTTAGGGTCATTGGGGAATGAGTGGGCCATGATTTTGGGTGGAAGGATTGAAAGGAATACGCATCATGAAAAGATTAGGATTATAAATCAAGGGGCCGGGTTGAGTTGGGGCATGTCACTATGGGCGGTTGGAGTCGCCACTCTTTAGCTTAAAAGGCTAATGCTACACCATTTTAGCTTCATAATGAGGTGTCTTCAAGAATTAAGGAAGATCAGTTTTCAAAGTGTTCTAGTGGTACGGCTTCAATAACAATAGGCATAAAGCTGTGGTTAGCTCCACAAATTTCTGAGCATTGGCCGTAGAACACTCCTGGGCGGGAGGAGATAAAGGTTGTTTGATTTAGGCGTCCTGGGACTGCATCTATTTTTACACCAAGGGTTGGGACTGCTCAGGAGTGAAGGACATCTTCAGCTGAGACAAGGATACGGATGGGGGATTCTATTGGAATTACTATTCGGTGGTCTGTTTCAAGTAGGCGGAATTGGCCAGGGGAGAGATCTGAGGTGGGAATTATATAAGAGTCAAATCCTAGGTTTTCGTAGTCTGTGTATTCGTAGCTTCAGTATCATTGATGGCCTACGGCTTTGATTGTGAGATGGGGGTCATTAATTTCGTCTATAAGGTAAAGAATACGTAAGGATGGGAGGGCGATAAGAATTAGAATTACTGCGGGGAGAATGGTTCAAATAATTTCGATTTCTTGGGAGTCTAGGATATATTTGTTGGTTAATTTGGTGGATACTATTGCAATAATAATATAAAGCACAAGAGTGCTAATAAGGAAGACAATTATTAATGCGTGGTCATGGAAGTGGAGGAGTTCTTCTATTAAGGGGGAGGCCGCGTCTTGGAATCCTAGTTGGGAGGGATGTGCCATTCTAGCTTAGCTTAAGACACGTGGGGTTTTAACCCACAATTTTGTCTTGACAAGGCAATGTTATGTTTTTACTAGTGTCTTATAGAAGGAGGTGGCAGAGTGGTTATGCAGCTGGCTTGAAACTAGTTTATGGGGGTTCAATTCCTTCCTTTCTCGTAGGTTCGCACTTGGACAAAGGCGGGCTCTTCAAATGTGTGGTATGGTGGTGGGCAGCCGTGAAGTCATTCTGCGTTTGTAGAAGTTATTTCTACTGATAGAACTTCTCGTTTTGCTGCGAATGCTTCTCATAAGATAAATAGGAATATAATTACTGCAACTAAGGAGATGAGGGATCCAATAGAGGATACAGTATTTCATAGGGTGTATGCGTCTGGGTAGTCTGAGTAGCGGCGGGGTATACCTGCTAATCCTAGGAAGTGTTGTGGGAAGAAAGTTAGGTTTACACCAGCAAATATTACTCCAAAGTGGATTTTTGTTCAGGTATCGTGGAGGGTGTATCCTGAGAATAGTGGGAATCAGTGGACAAATGCGGCCATGATGGCAAATACTGCTCCTATGGAAAGAACGTAGTGAAAATGGGCAACTACATAATAGGTGTCATGGAGGATAATGTCTAGCGACGAGTTAGCTAATACGATTCCCGTAAGTCCACCTACTGTGAATAGGAAAATAAACCCGAGGGCTCATAGTATCGGGGTTTCTCATTTAATTGATCCTCCATGTAGGGTTGCTAATCAGCTGAATACTTTAACACCTGTTGGGATGGCAATAATTATTGTGGCTGAAGTAAAGTATGCTCGGGTGTCTACGTCTATTCCTACTGTAAATATGTGGTGGGCCCATACAATAAAACCTAGGAGGCCGATTGCTATTATTGCTCAAACTATACCCATGTAACCAAAAGGTTCTTTTTTACCGGAGTAGTAGGCAACGATGTGGGAAATTATACCAAAGCCGGGGAGAATAAGAATATATACTTCTGGGTGTCCGAAAAATCAGAAGAGGTGTTGGTATAGGATAGGGTCACCGCCGCCTGCGGGGTCAAAGAATGTTGTGTTTAGGTTTCGGTCCGTTAAGAGCATGGTAATTCCAGCTGCGAGAACGGGCAGGGATAGGAGTAAGAGGACGGCAGTAATTAATACGGACCACACGAATAGCGGGGTTTGGTATTGTGAAATTGCTGGGGGTTTTATATTAATGATGGTTGTAATAAAGTTAATTGCTCCTAGAATGGATGATACGCCTGCAAGATGGAGGGAAAAGATTGTTAAATCAACAGAGGCTCCTGCGTGAGCTAGATTACCTGCTAAGGGAGGATACACTGTTCAGCCGGTGCCGGCACCGGCTTCTACTCCAGAGGAGGCTAGAAGTAGTAGGAAAGATGGAGGAAGAAGTCAAAAGCTTATATTATTTATGCGGGGGAAGGCTATGTCTGGGGCACCAATTATTAGTGGAACTAGTCAATTGCCAAATCCTCCAATTATTACAGGTATGACTATGAAGAAAATTATTACAAAGGCATGGGCTGTTACGATAACATTATAAATTTGGTCGTCTCCTAAGAGGGCTCCGGGCTGACTTAGTTCTGCTCGAATTAGTAAGCTTAAGGCTGTGCCGACTATGCCGGCTCAGGCACCGAATACCAGGTAGAGGGTGCCAATATCTTTGTGGTTTGTTGAGAAAAATCAGCGGGTGATTGCCACAGGTGGGATGGCTGAGATTAAGTGGTGGGTTGTAGCTCCATAGACGAAGGTTTAAGCCCTTCTCCCATCAAGCCCCGGGGTGTTACACATTAGATTGCAAATCTAGAGAAGTAGGCTCATACCCTGCCGGGGCTTTCCCCCGCCTTTTTCGCCCGGCAGGCGGGGGAAAGGTAGATGAATGCTCGCGGGCTGGGGCGCTTAGCTGTTAACTAAGATTTTGTAGGATCGAGGCCTTCTCATCTAGGTAGGCTTTAGCTTAATTAAAGTGTCTGTTTTGCATGCAGGAGATGTGGATTAAAGGTCTGCAAGTCTAATCAGGGGCTGAGGGGTTTTCACTCTCACTTAGGGCTTTGAAGGCCCTTGGTCTTATTATCCTAAGTCCCTAAGGTGTAAGTATGCTTAATATGGTTGGGGTTATGGGCAGTAGTATTAAGGTTATGGTTGTGGTGATAGATAGCGGGATAGATGTTTGGTTAGTTATAAGTCGTCACGAGCTTGAGTTTACTTGGGTGTTGGGGGAGATGGTAAGGGTTAGTGCGTATGAAATTCGTAGGTAAAAGTAAAGGCTTAGGAGGGCAGTCAGTGCGGCAATGGTGGCTGTTATGGGTAATTCTTGTTTGGTAAGTTCTTGTAGGATGAGTCATTTTGGGGAGAATCCTGTTAGTGGGGGTAGACCTCCTAGGGATAGTATAATTAAGGGAGCTAGTATAGTTAAGGCAGGATTTTTAGCCCATGTTATTGATATTGATCGGATGTTTGTGGTATTATTAATTTTTATAAGTATAAAGGCAGAGAATGTCATTGTTATGTAGGTGAGTAGGGCGAGGATGGTTAATTGGGGGCTAAATTGTATTACTAAGATTATTCATCCTAAATGTGCAATAGAGGAGTATGCTAGAAGTTTTCGTAGTTGTGTTTGATTTAGGCCTCCTCATCCTCCTACGAGTGTTGAGAGTAGTCCTAGTATAATTAGTAGGTTGGGGTTTGTTGATGTGATTTGTAGTAGTAGGGCAAATGGGGCTAGTTTTTGTCAGGTGGATAAGATAAGGCCGGTTGTTAGGTCTAGTCCTTGAAGTACTTCCGGTAGTCAAAAGTGGATTGGGGCTAATCCAATTTTTAATGCCAGGGCTATTGTTACTATGGTGGTTGGTATGGGGTGATTTATGTGTTGGATCTCTCATTCACCAGATAGTCAGGCATTGGTGGCGCTAGCAAATAAGATTATGGCTGCAGCAGTAGCTTGGGTGAGGAAATATTTGGTTGTTGCTTCAACTGAGCGGGGGTGGTGTTGTTGGGCTATTAGTGGAATAATTGCTATTGTGTTAATTTCTAAGCCTATCCATGCTAGTAGTCAGTGAGAACTTGCAAAGGTTATTGTGGTGCCCAATCCTAGTGTGAAAATTAGGATTGCGAGGATATAAGGGTTCATTAGTAGAGGAAGGGGTTTAACCAACATATTTGGGGTATGGGCCCAAAAGCTTATTTAGCTGACTTTACTAGAAGGTGGTGTAGAGGAAGCACTAAGAGTTTTGATCTCTTAAGGTTGGGTTCGAATCCCTTCTTTCTAAGGAGCTGGGGGGAGTTTAACCCTCATAATTCACTCTATCAAAGTGGTCCTTTAATTCAGGCACAGCCCCTAGCTTAGAAGGTGAGGTGGTAGTCCTGCTAAGGCAGTGGGGAGGGCGATGTGTCAGATAATTAGGGCTAGGGTAAGTGGTAGGAAGTTTTTTCAGATTAGGTGTATTAGCTGGTCGTATCGGAATCGTGGGTATGAGGCTCGGACTCAGAGAAATAGTACTGCTAGCAGAGCTGTTTTAGTTATTAGGTTGGCGGCTGTGAATTCAGGGGTTATGGGTGTGTAAGATGCTCCTAGGAATAAGATAGTAGAGAGTGCATTTATTAATAAGATGTTTGAGTATTCTGCTAGAAAGAATAATGCGAATGGACCTCCTGCATATTCTACATTAAATCCTGACACTAGTTCAGATTCTCCTTCAGTCAGGTCAAAGGGGGCTCGGTTGGTTTCTGCTAGAGTTGAAATATACCACATGGCGGCTAGTGGTCATGCTGGTATAAGTAATCAAACGGTTTCTTGGGTTACATTAAAGGTTTGTAGTGTAAATCCTCCTGATAAAATAATAATACATAGGAGGATTAATCCTAGGCTTACTTCATATGAGATGGTTTGGGCAACAGCTCGTAGGGCTCCGATTAGGGCATATTTTGAGTTTGAGGCTCAGCCGGATCCTAAGATTGAGTATACGGCTAAGCTAGATAGGGCGAGTATAAATAAAACTCCAAGGTTTAGGTCTAAAATTGCGTGTGGGAGGGGAATTGGGGCTCATAAGGTTAGGGCTAGTGTTAGGGCAAGAATGGGTGTAATTATAAAAAGTAGTGGGGATGCGGTTGATGGGCGTACTGGTTCCTTAATAAATAGTTTGACTCCGTCTGCGATGGGTTGTAGCAGGCCGTAGGGGCCTACAATATTTGGCCCTTTTCGTAGTTGTATATAGCCTAGTACTTTTCGTTCTAGCAGTGTTAAGAAAGCTACTGCTAGTAGTACTGGGACGATATAGGTTAAGGGGCTAATAATGTGGGAAAGTAGTAGATTGGTCATAGTTGAGGAAAGGATTTGAACCTTTGTCGAAAGAGTTTAGATCTTTTGCAGTTTCCGGGCTCTGCCACCCCTACATGTCATTAATTTTGGCCCGAAGGGCATGCCCTTTTACCCTATTTAGTTAATTTCATAGGGTAAGGGTGAGGCGTGCTTTAAGCATAGGCCTCTTCTTTTCGGTCCTTTCGTACTGGAAAAGAACAATCATAGATAGAAACTGACCTGGATTACTCCGGTCTGAACTCAGATCACGTAGGACTTTAATCGTTGAACAAACGAACCCTTAATAGCGGCTGCACCATTAGGATGTCCTGATCCAACATCGAGGTCGTAAACCCTCTCGTCGATAGGGACTCTGTGAGAGGATTGCGCTGTTATCCCTAGGGTAACTCGGTTCGTTGATCGGCGTGAAAGTGTGCCGGATCGGGTGGTCAAATGTTTTGTTACTTAGAGGGGTGGCTCTGAGGTTGAGGAGGTGTCCTATTCCGCATGGGGGCTTTATTATCCCCCGTGGTCGCCCCAACCAAAGACATTTACTAAGGCTTATTTAGCTCTTTCTTTTTGATTGAAGAATTTTCGCATAAGTTAGGGGTGTCTTAAGCTCCATAGGGTCTTCTCGTCTTATGTTTTTATCCCCGCTTCTGCACGGGGAGATCAATTTCACTGACTGGAAAAAGGAGACAGTTAAGCCCTCGTGTTGCCATTCATACAGGTCTCTATTTAAGAGACAAGTGATTACGCTACCTTCGCACGGTCAAAATACCGCGGCCGTTAAACTAAGTGTCACAGGGCAGGCGGGACCTCTTATTCTTGTGTTGCAAGAGGCGGTGTTTTTGGTAAACAGGCGAGGCTAATGGTGTTTGCCGAGTTCCTTCTTTTTCTTTTAGTCTTTCCTTTATACACTCCAGTGTGGGGTTAACGATGTTTGAGTACAAATTTTTCTTGTTTTTGTTATATTTTGTAGTTCTCTCTTGGTGTGAGGTCGTTAATGGTTGGTGGGGTGTCCGTTCCAACATACACGGGTGTTTGGAGAGGGTCAAACCCTCTTGTTACTCATATTAACATAATCTCTCCTATGTTTAACATAGGATGGCCTGATACTGTTAAGGGTTGAAGATAAGTTATCATTATAAGAGGGGTTGTTTTAGTTGAGCTATAACGCTTTCTGCTTGGGTGGCTGCTTTTAGGCCCACCTGGTTAAATCCCTGTATATGTATGATCTTTAACCTCTTATATAAGTTGTGTCTTTTTCAGAGGAGCTGTACCTCCTCTGACTAACTCCTTTAAATGCTCTTGTTGCCTGTGAGGGTGTGTCGTTGAGGGGTTAAGAGATTAAAGGGCTGAACTTTTATTCATTTCTCAGGCAACCAGCTATAACTGGGCTCGGTAGGTTTGTCACCTCTACTTGAAGATCTCCCCACTCTTTTGCCACAGAGACGGGTGTGCCCTATATATAGGCTGTCTTGGAGTAGCTCGCTTCAGTTTCGGGGTCTCAGACTTTAGGTCGCTTTGCTTGAGGTTTTCTTGTTAATTCATGATGCAAAAGGTACGAGGTGTAATCTCTGCTTTTTTATGCTTGTATGAGTTATTTCACTTCTTTTTCAGCTTTCCCTTGCGGTACTTTGTCTGTTGCTCCATGGTCCTTTTCTGTCTCCCATACTAGGGCGGTAGAATGATTTATTTTAAAGGTTTAGGTTTCTTTAGGGTTAGTAATATTAAATTATTATGCTATTAGGTGGGCTAGCTTTTAGGCTTCAAACGGGTTTGATTTGCACAAACAGCTTCTCGGTGTAAGGGAGATGCTTTACTATTTTAGCTACAGTTTGGTTTATCCAAGCACACCTTCCGGTATGCTTACCATGTTACGACTTGCCTCCCCTTATTTAATTTATTTTTTTAGTTAAATTGGACGGTTGTTTGGGGAGAGTGACGGGCGGTGTGTGCGCGCTTCAGGGCCAATTTCAGTGGAAAACTCTTTTTCTACTTACTGCTAAATCCTCCTTCAGGCTAATATTTCAATTTACCATTAGTAATAATCTCATTGAGAGAATGTAGCCCATTTCTTCCCCCCTCATGCGCTACACCTCGACCTGACGTTTTGGGCTATGCTAATTTTGCTTACTATGGGGCCTTCACAGGGTAAGCTGACGGCGGCGGTATATAGGCGGGTTAAACAAAAGGGGGTGAGGTTGAACGGGGGTTATCGGTTCTAGAACAGGCTCCTCTAGGTGGGTCTAAAGCACCGCCAAGTCCTTTGGGTTTTAAGCTAGTGCTTGTAGTTCCCTGGCGGATGGTTGTGTGGGGTACCATCTTTGTTTATAACCATACATAGTGGGGTATCTAATCCCAGTTTGTTTTATGGGTTTCGTGGGTTCAGGTAAGGTAGAGCTACTTTCGTGGTAGGGCTTCAGTTCTTCGATTGCGTATAACGGCTTAGAAGTGGTTTGACTCTAATTGATATCAACCTTAACCACGCTTTACGCCGATGCTTGTCAACTTGAGTCGCTCGTATAACCGCGGTGGCTGGCACGAGTTTTACCGGCTCTGTTAGCTGTAACTAAGTCAAGTTTACACTTATGGCTTAATATTTATCACTGCTGAAGTCCCGTAGGGGTGTGGTTTAGCAAGGTGTCTTGGGCTACAAGTGGTGTGTGTGCCTGATACCGGCTCCTTGTTTCCGGTTAGGAAGTTGAGGGCATTCTCACGGGGATGCGGATACTTGCATGTGTAAGTTTAGCTGAAGCCGACAGTAAAGTTAGGACCAAGCCTTTGTGCTTTCGGGACTTTTTAGGGTCCGTCTTAACATCTTCAGTGTTATGCTTTGACTTAAGCTACGCGAGCGGGTTTAAGTGTTTAGAGGTTAACGTATTAGGGTAATCTGTGTATTTGTTTTGTTCGATTTCAAAAATAAACAATATAATAAAATAAAAATTTCTAATGGGTAGTAATTGATATTTTAGGCTTCTTAGGGTTGATCCTGTTTCCGGGGGGTTTGCAGGAATTTAGAAACTTTTTGAAGTTAAGGGGGTAGGGGGTTTGAGACGCGAACTTGCAAGGGGGTGATAGATAAGTTAGTATTGATTAATAAAATAATATAAATTATTATGCTCTTGATATCCAACTATGCAATTCTTATGTTATGACTTTCCAACATTGAACATTTTGGCGAGCTGGCAAAGTAAATGTACAACCTTGTCTGTCATTTCTGTATGCACTCTGAAATGCAAGTTGAAAGGAAAAAAAAAAAGAGAACCCCTAGCTCGCTGGCTTGAACGCCCGGCATGTTGGGTTATTAGTATATCAGTTTTACGCCAATAACTTATGCCAGGCATAGTTCATTAAAATGGGTAGCAAGTTTGTTATGGCCCTGAAATAGGAACCAAATGCCAGGAATAGTTCACTAAGTGCGACCCCCACGATAGTTGTCCCTGACCATCAATAAACGTGAGCCCCAGATAGCTAATGTTGGTCGGTTCTTATTACATTAAAAATTTGTGTACATCTTTTGGTGATCCTCCCCAAGCGTGCTTAACTAATCGCCATGAGCCCCAGAGAGCTAATGTTGGTCGACTCTCTGTTCAGTTAAGCTTTAGTACGTTAATTTGGTGATTAAAAATATGTATATGGCTAAATCTTATTATGTTGAATTTTGATTACTGTACTTATTAATGCGAAAAGAATGTTTACCTTCAATTCCGGACATGTCTAAGTATGGAGGTATGTTGACATATGTTAGGTTAACACCAAGATATGCGCTATATACATAGTTAGTAATAAATTTCATTGAAATTGCATAGATTGTGCAATTGGGGGGTGGGTTTTGGGGGGTAGAGGCAGGAGATAGTTTAAGGAGAATTCTGGCTTTGGGAGTCAGGGGTGGAAGTTAAAGTCTTTCTTTTCTGAGCACTAGGAGGGAGTCTAACCTTCAACCCCCGGCTTACAAGGCCGGTGCTCTATTTTGAGCTACTAGGGCAATTTCATTTAAGAATTTTGTTTTCTGTTCATCCTGCGATGGGTATTAGTATTAGGAATAGTGAGAAATATAATACGGATGCTATTTGTCCAATAATAATAAATGGGTGTTCTACTGGTATTCCGCCGATTCAGGTTAGAATAAATATGTTTGCTACTAGTGTTCAAAATAGTATTTGTGTAAATGGCCGGAATGTTAAGCTGCGTTGTTTTGATGTGTGTAAAATGGGAATTACTAGTAAAATAAGGATTGATAGGAGTAATGCTAGAACTCCTCCTAGTTTGTTGGGGATGGATCGGAGGATGGCGTATGCAAATAGAAAGTACCATTCTGGTTTAATGTGTGGTGGGGTGACTAATGGGTTGGCAGGTGTGAAGTTATCTGGGTCTCCTAATAAGTTTGGTGTAAAGAGTGCGAGTGTTGTTAAGGCTACAAGTAGGATGATAAAACCTAAGAGGTCTTTGTAGGAGAAGTAGGGGTGGAATGGGATTTTGTCCGTATTGGAGTTTAGTCCTAAGGGGTTATTTGATCCTGTTTCATGAAGGAAGAGAAGATGAAGGATTGTAAGGGCTAGAATAATAAATGGAAATAGGAAGTGAAAGGTGAAGAATCGTGTAAGAGTGGCATTATCTACAGAGAATCCACCTCAAACTCATTGGACGAGTTCATTTCCAATATAAGGGACTGCTGATATTAGGTTGGTAATAACTGTGGCGCCTCAGAATGATATTTGTCCTCAGGGGAGTACATATCCTACAAATGCCGTTATTATTGTCACTAGAAATAGTACTACTCCAATATTTCAGGTTTCTTTATAGAGGTAGGATCCGTAGTATAGTCCTCGGCCGATGTGTAGGTATATACAAATAAAGAAAAAGGAGGCACCATTTGCGTGTATATTTCGAATTAATCATCCGTAGTTAACGTCTCGGCAAATGTGGGCGATTGAAGAGAATGCTATGGTAATGTCAGATGTGTAGTGTATGGCTAGGAAGAGGCCTGTTAGGATTTGGGTAATTAAGCATAGGGCCAACAGGGAGCCAAAGTTTCATCATGCGGAGATATTGGAAGGGGCGGGTAGGTCTACTAGTATGTCATTAACAATTTTTAGGAGGGGATGGGTTTTTCGTAGGCTGGTCATTGGTTCTTATAGTTGATTTACAACAGTGGTTTTTCAAGTCATAGGTCTCGGTTAGAGTCCGGGTGGGAATTATGTCATATTTTGTGTCTTTAATACTAGTTGGTGTAGTTGTGGGGTTAATTGCGGTTGCGTCCAATCCGTCTCCGTATTATGCTGCATTAGGTTTGGTTGGGGTTGCTGTTTTTGGGTGTGGGGTGTTATCTGGATATGGGGGTTCTTTTCTTTGTTTAGTTTTCTTTTTTATTTATTTAGGTGGGATGTTAGTGGTTTTTGCATATTCTGCGGCGTTAGCCGCGGAGCCTTTTCCGGTGGCTTGAGGGGATCGATCAGTTGTTGTGTCTGTTTTGGGGTATTTAGTATTTGTAGGTGTATTGTTGAGTTATTTTTCTGGTTACTGGTATGTGGGTTCTTGAGTTTCGATAAATGAGTTGAAAGATTTTACTGTGTATATGGGAGATGTTTCTGGGGTGTCGTTGATGTATTCGTTTGGTGGGGGAATGTTGGTGGTTGGTGCATGGATTTTGCTTGTTACTCTGTTTGTGGTGTTAGAGTTAACTCGTGGATTGGGTCGTGGGGCTCTTCGGGCAGTTAGGTATTTAGTAGCACTGTCGTTAGTGCAAGAGTTAGGAAGAATAAAGTTAAATAGGTTTTAATTAGGCCTTTTTGGGTATTGCTTGTAATTTGGATTAGGGGAATTTGTGAGGACATAATTATTTTAGGACCAGTTTTTTCGAGTCATGTTTGATCAATTGTTTGGTTGGCTGCAGTTTGCCCCAGGTTTAGGGTAATTTTGGGGGTAATACGGTGTAATACTGTGGGGAAGAATCCTAATATGTTTGAGAAGTGGTGGCTTGTTTGGTTTGGTAGGGTTTTGTATTGTTTGCTTGTGAGTGAGGATAATTCTATTGCTGTAAGTAAGCCTAAGATGGTTACTGTTAGTGCGGCTATTTTTAGGATTGTTGGTATTGTTATAATTGGTGTGTTAGTTGGGGTTAAATTAAGGGTGATTAAAAATCCTGCAATAATACTTCCTCACACTAGTCGTTTGAGTGGGTTAATTACAGCAGGGTTGTTTTCATTGATTGGTGATAGGGTGGAAAATCGTGGGTGTCCTATAACTACGAAGAAAATAATTCGTAGGCTATAAATAGCTGTAAAAGAAGTGGCTAGTAGTGTAAGGATAAGGGCTCAGGCGTTGATATTAGAGGTGTTAAGTGCTTCAATAATGGCATCTTTAGAGAAGAATCCGGCAAGAAAAGGGGTGCCTGTTAGGGCTAGGCTGCCGATTGTTAAGCAGGATGAGGTGAATGGGGTGAGGTGGTGTATTCCTCCTATCTTACGAATGTCTTGTTCGTTGTTTAGGCTGTGGATAATTGCTCCTGAGCATAGAAATAGTATAGCTTTGAAGAAAGCGTGTGTACAGATATGGAGGAATGC
>JAODUG010043362.1:0-16701 GCA_027564795.1 Aphredoderus sayanus | reverse complement strand
ACGATTTTCTGTATTATATATAATCAAAAATAACACAAGTTTGTCTAAAATCAGTAGTTTTATTATAATAAAATATGAATTAAATTAAAACTTACAAACTAATCAAAATTCAACTATGTACACTTAATATAACATGTCAAAAATAGTATAAAGTAATAAGAAAACAAAAGAGCAATGTGCAATATGTAAAAAATAAGTCAATATGTAATATTAGCACAATAACTGTGTGGACGGTAGTGCTGGGAGAACCTTGAACTAGAGGATTATCGGTTGGTCTACAGTAGATGCTCTCCATGATCTATGTGTCACAGGCCTCAAGGTAGCAGAACTTGAACACATCTTCCGTGCAGGTGGTCCAAACTCCTTGTCCGGTCATTACTGTGGAAACAAAAGTGTGTATAATAACATACTGAATAAACTCATTTAAATTTATGACTGCAATATGCATAATTATATAGCTGATCATAGATCACGTCTAGTTTGAAACCAAAATGACAATAGACATCTCAATACACACACCTTGAAGGAAAAGACACCTCAGCTGGAGTGGACTGGAGCAGATTGACCTGTGGTCTGCTTCTTGGCTATGAAAATTATAATCAAACATTTTGTAATAAACATCTGTCCAATTCAAAGTAACATGTCTATACAAAATAGACAAACATACATGTCAAACATATGTAGTTTTACATCATGTAATTACACAGCAGAAATAATGAACACACACATAACAATAGCCCCATATCCACGTGGTTTGGGGGGGTGCAGTATAGGCTACAAAGAAAAACAAACACTTGCTGCAAAATAGCATAGAAAATGTAAAATCATAGGTCCAACTTTTGGTTATAACATGCTTTAAAATGAATACGGTGAAAAACATTCAGACAGAAACAGAAGTTCAACAGTAAACAAACCGCATACAGTGTAGAGCGTTCCCTTTAAATTTGTCCCTTTAAATCGTCACTGTACTACTGATTCCTATTCCTTAGGTCGGCCTACACACCGACATTATGCCAAGATTATCAGCAAACTAACTACCATGTATTGCAAAGTTGTTCAAAATATAAGAGAAACACAGTAACTTACTCATAAACTGGACCAATGTCTCCAAAAAGATTAGTCGTCTTCGGTTTCACGGGTCATTCACCATAACTTCTAGTGTATGTCGAATCGTAAAGTTCATAAATTCTTCTACAAATCTCTTCAGGGAACTCAGAGGTACTATACTTTAGCATTTGGAGTAGAAAAATATGCAAAAACAACTCTAGAATAAACAACAATACTTTTAGTCCAACAGCTAGGGACCATCACGTGTAATTTGTCACTATCTCCATTTTGATTTTGCGCACGGCCCTATTACCCACAAAGCTGCAGCGTATGTTGAAATGTCGTACATCATTGGAAAGCTCACCATATGTAGAATACACTACAACTGTGTAGTTCTATGACAATGAAATATAACGTGAGTAATATGGTAGACAAGCCACCCTGTATGAGACAATGTGCACCTACGTTGGGTCTGTTTATCGAGCTCCAGTGGTATGAATTTCAATCAGACAATCTTGCGTATACTCTTAAAATGGCCAGGAAAGGGTAAGGAAACAATTTTCATTGGTTTTAATAACAATCACTTTAGGATTCATTGAATATTGAGACACAAACACAAAATCTGACACCTTGATCGGAAAATACAAACTTTTTTGGATGGAAATGATGTGCCTTGCTCTTTCTATGAAATGCTTGGTATCAATGAAGAGTAGACATGACATAGTGGACCTCGCGGATCCATATAGTTGCGATTCATTTCCCTTGTCCTTGATATTTTTAAGACATTTAATTTTTAAACCCGAATTTGAAATGATTGCTAAATAAACATTGTTTGGACAAAATTCAATTAGCGTATTGCTTTGGAAGTGTTAAAGCGGCTACTTTTAGAAACATTATAAATAAAAGACTATCACAGCACTGTATGAAAGATATTTTGTGTGTTGTGGCAGTCACGCACTTCCAAACCCGGTACCGGGTTTCGTCGGGTTTAAAAGGTTAAGCACTATCTGCTAATGGAGGCTTATTCTTATTATTTGCATTAACAGAATAAGAATACACAGAGCATTTAATGTAAAGAGTTCACAGAAAACTAAACTAAACTAAAAAAAGCAGTCCATGTCATGTCAGTCCTTACTGCAAAGAGGCTCTTGGTTGGCTTGCCAGAGTGGTGGGCATAGTTACAGTGTTTTACTGTCAGTAAATGATTGCTATTTTTCTCACTCTTGTTTTATTATAGAGGTGTGGCCCAAATGCTGTCATGCATTCCACAAACACACCTCCAATAATAAAAAGGAGCATTAGGTGTCAAGCAATCATTCCCTGGATAAATAAGGACTTGTTTTATTATAAAAAGGATGCATTCCCTACATCAAGCTAATAAGCTAATAGGCAGATTAACCCTCCCGTTGTCCTATGGGTCAGAATGACCCGGTACACTTGCCAGTAGCGGGCGCCAACGACAACACAGCCATATGACATTCCGCGGTTGGCTCCCTCTGCTGGTAGTCTGCTGAAATGCCTTAGGGCAGCGGGAGGGTTAAAGAAGAAAGATGGTTGATGTCACCACACAGACTGCAGATAGTCAGGCAGACCATCTCACTAGCCCAGTGCCTTAAAACATCTTAACATGCCACCAGTTCCACTGTAGGTGCCTTTTCTATTTTACATGTTAACACATCATTGAGGTAAATGTGCTTTATTACAGTTACTATGGTACTGCAGCCCCTCCATCCCCATCACATCTTTCCTACAGTATATTTACTCAAACAAAGAGGTTGGACATCCTAGCATTTAAAGCTGTTGGACAAATACAAAAGTGCACATTCAGCATCATTGCCTGGCGAGGTGTATTACTGTAACCAATATGGTTACTTGAAAGCTGACGTCACAAAGCAACATGTTGCCATGCCTCCGCCAGCCATTTGTAATTAGAGTCAGTTTCAAATGAGCGAGGACATGCCTACACAGGTAATGTGTTTAGACAGATGGACCCCGGATCAGCAATGTCAGGCCACGGCACCCCATGCTAGGGGGCCCAAATAAACAAAGGAGTGTCAGGATGTACAGTTATGCCTTAATCTCTCTGACGTTCTGCCCAATAACCTGATAACAAGCTGTTATCACGGTTTACTCAAACACCTGGGGTTTTCTAAACTGAACAAGCTGTAAAATGCATGCCAAATTCTTAATTAAGATATTCCATGCTGCAGAAACGATGACCCAAAATTCCAGGAACATCACACAAATCAGGGCTGTTAAAAAGACTTAGTCATTTTAGTCTTGTCCTTCACCTTGTCTTCCAACTGTGATCATATTAACATGCAAGGTGCACCAAGGTCTTAAGTCCACAACCTTAAAGATATGGCAGTTAGTCGATGCAAAACACTGAATTATTTATGGGAGGACAAACACATTGCAGTCAACAACAACACCGGAGTCAGGGGCCGATTGGTTATTAACGTAAAGTTTGTCAGGAAACTTGGGGCTGTTAAAAAGGGCATTGTCTGAATATCTTACTCTGAGAATTAGTATGGGGTTAATGGTGCATAGCTCAGGCAAATGAATGGGTAAAAGGCAAAAAATTTAAACAGTAAGCGAAAATGGAAAATATGATGAATGCAACTGCAGTTTTTGCTTCTTTTGTTGAAATTAAACTAAGACAACAAATTAATTTTCTGTATTTATTTGTACAAGTTACCACACACTTATGAATCAGAGTTGCTGAGATTGTATTAAATAGGCTACTGTAGTATACAATACTGTATGGCTGTAATGGCAAATAAAACCGTATTGTTTCTTTAACCTGTGTTTAACCTGTTAACCACCTAAATTAATTACTACTGTACGGTACAGTATATATCAAAAATGGAAAACTCCTCATAGTGCCTCTAATTAAAAATAAAATGTCTTTATATGAACGAAACTGTTTTAATAACCTTATATAACATTTGGAATATTGCGTAGTAATGGTTATAAGATGCAGGTAAGGTAAGGTAACACTTTTCAGGGAAAGCCGGGTGTTCCAGCAGCAAAGGTTGACAGAAAATGTGGATACAAGACAATAATTCAGGTAATAAGGTAATCAGGATGTACAAATTCTGTAATTATACAAAAAACCACTTGCCATGAAGACCGCACATCACATGGCATTTGGCCTTTCATACCTTAGCTCTAGACTAGAGCATAAAATTACATATTAAGATGCCTATTTGATCTTGTAACAAGCATATATGCAGGGTGAGATCTCAATTCAAATAACTGGCAATGCATTAAATGCCCCCCCTGTGATAAGCTCTCTGAAATAGGGAAGTGACATATATCCACAGCAGTCTTCCCCACAGGCTAGCGCACAGCCCCTCTCTACAGTAATGCATGTCTGACAACTAGAGCACAGGACAGCATGCTTATCTCAAACTGAAGAAAGCGATACCCAACAATTACTAACCCAACAATGCATGTAATGATATATAGAAAATGGGCCACACCATTAGGGCAATCAAACTGAACCCCATTTTCATATATCTTCCCCAACAAATTGTTTCTGACCGTCTGATACTGTATACCAAGTTAATATACTGTAATTCTGTATATTATACTGTAAAGTTATATTTATTCATGTCCAGAAAGATTCACATGCAGGCTACTTACAAATAAGACTGGTGTGGAGGGCATACAGTATGATGCATTACTTGCAAATGCAAGATGCAAGTAAATCTAACGCCAGCCAGAATATCTGGGGTTATCTCAACTGCCTCCTGCCTTCTCTCTCCATTCGCTGTAAGGTAAGCTATGCTTGAATTGCTTGCGCAAAATGATTGACATCCAGTTGGTTCTTTGAGCCTATGTGAGAGGTTAGAAGGCCAAGCGTCGCTGAGAAACATGAGAATGGAATATCTCTGCTCTGCTGCTAGAATGGTCAATAAACTCATTCACTGAAACTCACTTGCTCACTTGATATTTTGCATACAGTAGCTATAATATCATCACCCACACTTTCATAACATACTTTGCTTGAAACTAACTGAAAATAATGTACATTCATTATGTTTATATATTGTGTACATGAAAAACTACACAAATAATGTACATTTCAGGAAGATACTGTATGTTGTCACCAATATTGCACTGTAGAAAATAACCATTTACTGTAGTGGCTGGTAAGTTTGCGGGAAGTATATAGTATCTGCTCTCCACTATATTAATAGCATTATAGGAAGTGAAAGATAAATCAATGTCAATCTGCCCAGGTTTCACTTTGAAACTCCTGATACAAAAGGGCCAATTACTGAGAAATAATCCATAACTAATTTACTTGATTGATTTCTACAACTATGCCTGTTTATGTCATGCCTGATACGCTAATCTAAAACTATATAATGTACTGTATACCTATGAAAAGTAATGTACATTAGTATACAGTATACTGTATTTACTGTTATTCAATTAGTTGGTTTGCATCTGGAAGATATCCTCTAGTGTTTTAATGCATACAGTTTAACAATAGAGGACTAACATCCACATCCAAGGACTGACTGGGATACTTAGAATACATTAAATGATTAACATCCTGATTGTTGGATATACTTTGCTGTACTTACAGTATGTGTGCACACCCTGCATTTGAACAGATTTACTGTAGCCAAGGAAATAAACATTTATTCTTGCCATTTTGTTTACCTTAAAGCCAACATAAACAAAATGCATTCTTTATTTTGGTCCTTGCAGTGTAGGCACAAAGACAAGGATATCTTCAAAGATATACAGCACATATGTCCATAAAACATGTGCTGTAACTGTCCATAAAACATGCACTGTATAGCCTCTTTTTCAATGTAACAGTTTGAATGTGCTGTGTATGCAAAGTGATCCATCACTTTATTCCTCCATATTTCTGGGACATATGTCCACACCAATGTGTGATTGAAAGACTTTCAATTGCATATTACTTTAGCTAGTTATTTTGCCCATCATTTAAATATTCAACCTGTATTGTATAATGCCTGTGGAAAAGTAAATAAAAGCACCCGAGTCACATAAATTACAAGGACATTTTCACTTTGAAGTTTCAGGCATCACTAGAATATTTTATAACATAAATAAATACATTTCAATAACTGTTGTATTTCAAGTGAGACCCTGTACTGGGATAATTTACATTAATTTTTGTCTGGTTTGAAGTGTGTTAGCAAGACAGTATTGTCACGATGGAGTTACTATGGAGTAATGCATTATGTATATTTTTTAAAGACATTTCAACACCATGTAATTTGTTGCCAAGTTTCCAGTGGAGACGTTGACGCCCAAAGGAAGTTATAAGGAATACATGTGATTTATAAGCCATTGGGGATAAGACGAAAAATCACTAATACCCGCATGATACTTCAAGGAATTACAAGAAGTACACTTCCTTATTTAATTAGGATATAGCTTGAAGGAGAATAGAGTCCTGCTCCCGCTAAGAAACAAAGCGGTGAATATCTTCTTAAATTCCAGCTAAGGAGCTACTGAAACTGGAAGAAAGAACTGAAGAAATGTTGTCTCAGAAGCAGCAGTTTACATAGCCAGGTGTGGTATCTTTAACCATTGGCAATCACTAAGAGTAACCTCTAAGCCTTAAAGTGTAAATCAGCTACTTAGCTACAAAGGTCCAATATTATTTTTCTGCAGATGTAAAATGGAAGAGGCAGTGACATTCACAGGTGAATATGATTCTTTAGGGCTTGCGGATTTCATCTGACATACTGTAGTGGAACAGTATTGTACACGCAAGTATCGCATGTGAATATGAACTTGTATGAGTCGGTTTAGGTACGGTAGGTTAATATATATAAAAATGTTATTGGTTAATTGATGAGCAGTGTGAAACTTCTGCCCTCATCCTAACCATCAAAGATTAGTTACAGTATTTCAGCTAGTAAGAGAGGAACCATATGCTCTTCAAGACCAGTACAAATGATGCTATTTCCAAAGTGAGTAGACAACCATGGAAGTCATTAATTACTCACTCACTATTCAGTCTTTGAGCATAATGGCTTGTTAAAGGCACACAGAAATGTCAAGAAAGGTTGGATTTGTACATGTTGTTTATCTATAACTGACGTGGGCCACACAAATGCACTAGTAAAACATATTGTCTGTCTGCTTAAAATGCATCTATGTATTGAATGATCTTGTTACACAAATACCAACAGGATACTTTTGCAGTACCAAGTCAACAGTGACCTATTGCCTGGTGTAACCAGACCCAACATGCACTTGGTGAAAAGGGACACACACTTTGCAAACAACGCTTACTGCGCGTAGACCTTGAGACTATAGCCTTTAACCAATCGGAATGAATACAACTGTTTGATCGCTTCATGTAACTCTACCACAATTTCGAAACACATGCTTGACTTCAATGTCATCACACTTAGCCACCTGATTGGTCTGCCATCAAGGTGGCTGTGCTAACGCTAAAGCAAACAGGGTTTCCAGACTATAATCTTAACAAAATGTAGTTGAGCAATAGTTGGGCGGAGCCAGGCTAAGAGTTATTAATTACTATTACAGTTATTAACTATTAAAATATATATATTTCCATTCCTGATGCTATTATATCATTATTAAATATATAAAAGAAGCTCAAAAATGGAAGAAAATAATCCTGCCCAGTGATATATGATTGCAATAAATTGCTAGTTACAGTAGCTATTCTGACTGAATCCTGAGACTGAGGCGATTTGTTATGTTGAATCAGAGCCATTAGGCCTACAGGAAACTATTTTCAGAGCTGCATCCTTTGACTTTATGATGTAGTTCTCAGCACTTCAGTGGTTTTAGTTCATTCATATTGCAATAAGGAATCAACTTATTTCCTAGAAAGACAAGGAATTAGCATTCATTATTAGCATAGGCCATAATATAAATGCCATGCAGCACACATAAGGCAATCCAATAAATGCATAAATACTTGTCGTAGATGTGACTCACTCATATGAAGTAAAAACCTGCTCACTGACTAAATGAAAAGCCTCTTTTAAATGTTTCACTATTTTTAAGCAGAAACTGATTAATGTATAAAAAAAGGTATTGTCATAATATCGTGAACCCACTGCAGATATGTACAATGAGTACAATTACATTGTCTCACCATTTAAGAGTAAACGGTATCTGTTTAAAGTAGTACTATGACTTTCTGCCACTAGATGTCACACTATGTGCACCTGGGTAAACAAAGAACAGTTCACAAACAGTGAAAGTGTGATTTCATTCTGTGCTCAGGACACATACTCGATTATATCATTACATTAAAAAAATGTGCTGCTATATTAATGTTTAAAATATTGTATGTATAATTTGTTTTATGACACAAAATACAGCTTGTTGATAGTCATGAGACTCTACCATACAACAAAGCTTTAGCATCCAAAACGTGTCCAAAAGTAAGCACGTTTAAGTGATACAGTAACACTTTATTTATTTTCAAAGACATTCAGGTGTTCCTGCAGTTTACGCTGTTTACAGTACCATTCCAGTAGTTTTTAATGATTTTCTCAGTGGGGCAAGGCACAGAGTTCCGGACTTGATGTCACAGCAACATGGCACAGTCTAACATAAAAAGAAACAACTGTGTGTGTGATGCAAGTAATATATTTTTGCAACACATTTAACTTCATATATATATATATATATATATATATATATATATATATATATAAACAAACACAACAGGTGAAATGAATAACACTGACAAATTGTCTCACATGAGTTCGCATGCATTATGCAGTATTATGGTATAATAAGTCTGGCCCTGCCAGACTAGGTCTCTAACGTTAACATCTATACCACAAAAGCATCACAATTCTATTGTTTTGGTGAGGGATGTTTTTGAAATGTAGACCTTTTCTGCCTTTAACCGTAGTAAAGGAATAACAGGGGGTTATGGCCTCAACACTACTAGTGAATACAAATTCCCCAGTGAATTCTGTCATTGTTGCATGAGTTTGCTAAAGCCTTTGTAGTGCTAAGAATATCTTGAAAATCCATATTCCTCATTACATCTCCTGTGTCGCCATTGGTGTAAGTGTAAGTAATCCAGGATCAGTCCAGTGCACTGTTACCGCACAGTCTTAAAATATCATGATTGTGTTACAAAGTGTCTTGAAACCGAGAGAAGAGGAGTGCAGCCATGCAGAGAAACACAGTTTGCAATGCATTTAATGGTGCTCCCAGTTTTAAGTGTCAAATGCTATTCATGTCCTGTGCACAGTATTCATGTTCAAATGGCATTCAAATGGCAAGCACATAGCCACTTTTCCATTTCCCAGCCAAAGCCTTCCTATTAATTGCTTAGGAGCAAAACTGAAAAAGACTAACCTAATGATGGAACCTAATGTTCACACTAATGCATTGTAATGTTGTTGGAGGTACAGCGACGTATTAATGAATGAAACAGATATAGGCCTAAATGAAAAGGATTTAGGTCAAAACCTTGTGCTTCCATGTACTGCATTGAGTAGTCACTAATCAATTATGTTCTGCTACATCTGAATATCTGAACCTCCTTGTCTCCTAATTTCATAAAGGTATGGGGACAGCAAAGCTTCTTAAATATGTACATGACAGCTGACCCTAGCGCTTTAGCGGTTGCAACCAAAACACTTGAATGTGAAGTCTTGATCCATCTACTACTGTACAACTGAGCACTATTGCATAAAGACACATCTGTGCCACATTTGGGTGCAGGAATCATTGCATTCCTCTAACAATAGCATGAAATATCCATTCAAGTTGATGTACTGCAATATGGTGTCATTATACGGTCTTGGCTTTGTCAGGTGGTGAAATAAATAAGAAATCTTCTTGCAACCATTATCAAAAATAGATAATGGAATAAATAATGCTTATACTAAACATTGTTTACATTTGATCATTAGGTCGTGGTTATGCATTCAGCTACTTAACACATCACAAATGGTGTTTGGAGATTTGGGAAACCGCACTCAGGACAGAGGGCTTAACTGCAACACATTATGTTTGCTCTCAGCACAAGGATTTGGACATAAGAGAACAGATACTGTGTCTGAGGAATAGAGCTATAGCCTTTGCTTATGCTTTTCCAGCACATCATTGATATTGCATTGCATCAAAAGGATATTTTCACATTATTAAACAGCAATCTGAATTTAGCAAAAAATGTTAGTTTACATCTTTGCTGAATAATTGGCACTGACTGCAATAACCCATTCAAATGAAGAGCAGTGTATTTGCAGTAGACATTTTTGATCATGTCCCTTATTTAGTTGATTGGGCTGACCTGAAATAACCCCGCCCATACTTTTAGAGTATGCTGCGTTTGAGCATATCCCGGAACTCTAAAGTTCCAACTTCCGACATGGAAAAAAAATACAAAATGCCCCCTTATCTCGGAATTCCTTGTCGGAATCTCGGGCAAGGTTTCTCAACACAGAGTTTCGACTTGGCGTCATAGCAACATGGCTGCCTGCACCACTTGAACCACAACACCACTAGACAACACTATAGGAAACAAATGCTGCTCTGGTCACAGAAGACAGGTCACAGAACAACAGAGGTACAGAAATATGAGACTGCAGTTCTTTGAAATGAGACTGTAATATGATTAAAAGCTAATAAACTTCACATCAAACATTTACTGTAGATATACAAAAAGTCAAAACTATGGCATATTACCTGCTTTGGCCAGATTTTTGGCATTAGCATTGGCAGGAAAATTAATAACGAACCTACTGTAATTAAGTACAGTACTGTAGCTGAAAAAGTGTCACACTTTTTCGACCACAAAAACACAATTATTTTAGTTGCCATTTTGCTTTGGCCACAGTTTTATATATGCGGTGTAAGGTATTAGCAGGTAATGCTTATTAAGTACAATATATAGTTTGCCATGGTTCCAGCCACGCCAGCGCTGGACAGCGCCAGGCCGCGGGTTCAGTACCGGACAGCGCTGCTTTGAGACTGTAAAGTGATTAAGGGCTATACAAATAAAACTGACTTGACTTGACTTGGCCTCCATCATCTCTAAGCTAGACCTCCGTAACGCTTATCACCTGGTCCGGGTGCAAGAGGGGGATGAGTCTTCAAGACCCCCCTTGGACACTTCGAGTACCTGGTCATGCCGTTTGGCCTCACCAACGCCCCAGCAGTCTTTCAGTGCCTGGTCGACGACGTATTGAGACATGCTCAAGTGGTTCGTCGTCGTGTACCTGGACGATATCCTCATCTTCTCCCGGAACATCACAGAGCACACCCAGCATGTCCGGCAGGTCCTGCAGCATCTGTTAGAGAATCGACTCTACGTAAAGGCAGAGAAGTGTGAGTTCCACTCCACAACACTGTCCTTTCTGGGCTTTATCCTGGAGGCCGGCCGGCTATGGATGGATCCCGCCAAAGTGTCTGCCATGACCCAGTGGCCCATGCCCGCCACCCGGAAGGACCTGCAGCGGTTTCTGGGTTTTGCCAATTTTTACAGACGTTTCATCCGGGACTACAGTCGCCTGGCCGAACCTCTCACCCGCCTTACCTCCATCGCCCGACCTTTCTGTTGGTCCCGTGAGGCAGACGAGTCCTTCAGCCTTTTAAAACACCACTTTGTCTCCGCCCCCGTCTTGGTTCACCCTGACCCTAGTCTGCCGTACATCGTCGAGGTGGACGCTTCGGAGATGGGCGTTGGCTCTGTCCTCTCCCAACGAACCCCGGCCAACGCTAAAGTCCATCCCTGTGCCTTCTTCTCCCGCAAGCCCTCCCCGGCTGACGAAACTATGACGTCAGAAACCGGGAGCTGTTGGTGGTAAAGCTCGCTTGAGGAATGGCGGCAATGGCAAAGGGCACGGAGCACCCATTTCTGGTCTGGACGGATCACAAGAACCTGGCCTATATCCAGTAGGCTAGGCGCCTGACCTCCCGCCAGGCAAGGTGGGCCCTGTACTTTGTCTGGTTCTGCTTCACCATGCCATACAGGCCAGGATCGCGAATCACCAAGCCCGATGCCCTGTCCTGCCAGTTCAGCGAACAGGATTCCGTGATGGACGACACTCTCATCCTGCCTTCCGACTGCGTGGTCGCCGCCCTCACCTTGGGAATCTGGGTGCACGAGGCCCAAGAACATCATCCCGATCCTGGCACTGGACCACCCGGCTGGCTGTACGTTCCAGTAGCAGCGATTCACTGCTCAGAAGGTAAGCCTGTTTGTTTCAGCGTCACCCCATCAACTCTCCAGCAGACTCATCTGCTCACCTCATCGCTCCTTCAACTCTCTGCCCTCCAGCAGTCACTTCTGCTTGCCTCGCCGTTTTTACTACTCACCTCTCCAGCAGTCACGTCGGCTTCACACAGGCAATACCAGCAAGCCACCATCGCTATATGTTCATAGTCTTGGATATTCTGAAAGTTCTTTGATATAATTTTTTAATTCTTAATATCTTTGGCTCAAGGGCACAGGGTATACAGTACAGTGTATTTGTTAGGTGGGGGACCAAACTGTGAGCAAAATGTCTCTTTTAGCTTGTGCTTAAAAACGTTTTAGCTTATACCACTATGCTTGGTGAGTTATTTTGCGTTATTTGCGTTAATGGTTTAACACTCAAAAGGTAATGATGGGATAAGCCTTCTGAATGTTTATGATGCCATGGATGGACAAGGATCATCACTGGTCAACATGCATACAGTACATGATAACTTGTCCATTCACTTTGCTTGTCAGACTAATAGCTATTATTTCCCCATTAAAACTAAAGACGTACACCTGTGTATCTGAAATATTACACTCTATCTGGCAATTATTCTCTGTTTTTTAGTTGGGTTTTCCTGTTGTGCCATTATGATATCTAGAACAAAAACTTGCTTGTTAATGAAAGCTATAGAAAGTCATAACTAAACATTATCAAAAAATAAAACAATGTATTGACTTGTATTGTATTGTAATGTATTTACCCTAATATGTAAGAGCATTGATGTTCATGTAGCCAACATGTTTCTCATTCACATTAACTGTCAAGATGAGGGGTGCCATGATTGCATTGTGACCAGTGAAATTATATTGTGAATGTAAACTACCGGTACTGTAGCTTTCAAAAGCATTTTGTAGTTCTATCTCCGCTCTGATATTTCTGAACTATTAAAAAATTTGCAATTCTCATAGTTTTTTTCACCAGAGAAAGAGCACATTAAGTCCTGCCCACACCAGGGGAAAAACATTATATAAATACTTAATTCTGGGTTGGTTACCTTGTGGGTAGTGTACACAGCAGCTTTTAGGTATGTTTCAGTTTTTTTGTACAATTACAATTAAGTCATTTAGCAGATGCTTTTATCCAAATGTTACAAATTATTACAATGAGAAGTATTACAGGGAGCAGGTGAAGGGGTTAGGCATCTTGCTCAACGATGCTTACAGGTAGGTTAACACCAAAGCTCGAACCCATAACCTTGGCTGGGAGGCCAGGCTATGATATTGAACACTAGGCATACTACTGTATGCTACATCATAAGTGTTTTTTCTTCATCTTAAAATGGGCGGGGGGATAATTGGGGACCCTATGAAATTTGGGGGGATGTGTGGGGGGACATCATCTGCGCACCTGCTTTGGTTCAAACCATAGTACAGTAAAAAATGGTGTCTGTTATTTATCATATTCATATTTCTTGGTTTAAATAATATTCAACTTTTTTCAAAAACATACAATAACATTTTGTTCTATGGAACATGACCACCCACCTCAAGGCACCTCCTGGGTTTTTTAAACCAAGAACCGGTCGGGACTAGCCTCACGAGACCCTGCTGATCTCGCGAGCTTCAGTTTGACTACACCGTGAGAATCAGTCTAGAGTCAAACAATCCTTTCAATTCTGTCTGGTATATCTAACGCGAACAATCAGCATCGTACTATAGGTTTAGGTGTGAAAACAGTGTAAATTACCATAAAACAACTCCAATAACCTGCGAAGTATTTCCAATGAACGACTCCAAATGGTTGTGTGCATATATGAACTACTGTATCTGGTGTGTCAGGTTAGGTACACACATCCTTAAAGTAATTACATTATTTACTTCCAGATCTTTGAGATTGCACCAGGCATGAACTAGGTTAATTCCATATGTGCAAGCTGCCAAAAAAAGCTTAAGTGAAGCATCCATGAAATATGATCCATCCACCTGTGAAAATACCAGTAGAGTCTCTTCTACGTTCCACCACAAGCCCATATGGTCCCTGTATTTATGGGGTGAGGAGGCCTGCCCCTGTAGTTCAGAGTGGTCATTATCGTGGGGATGCTACAGCTCTAGTAGTTAAGGTCAGCTGGTATATACGGGACGTTCTAACATTCACACAATACAGGGGTATAGAAAGTGTGTGATCATTACTGAGCTCTCACAAGCAGGGTACATCCAGACTAGTCATTATATGAGCTGATTGAAGGGTCCATCCTGGCTTTATATCCTATCATTTCAGCAGCACCACCCAAAATTCTGTATCTTCACTAGTATTTCTGTATACAGATATGCTGTACTTAAAAAGGTACTGCCAGTGACTGTAAACTAATATACAAATTCAGCAAATATCTTCTCACTTGCTGCCCATTCTGTGTGCGCTCTGAAAACTGATATTGATGTTTCTACACAACCCTGGCTCTGTAAATGGGAATACAAGTGGCGCAGACCGCACACAACAATATCCTAGTCTTCGCCATGAGTTTATGTTTTGATCGAGTTCAAATATAAACAAGCTTTCTCCAGAATGACTGACTATACTGTACCTTTTAAAAACAGCTGTAGGTAGGATTTTGGAGCTCTAAATTTAGTGTAATTTGTTAGAAATACCATTGATATCTGTCAGCTATCAAAAAGAAAAATGCTATGTGAGAATATGTGCTCTGGTTTATAGTCCATACCTCAATATGTCAATTTAGAATTTTTCACTGAGCCAAAGATTTCTGACCAGTCATGGCCTCTTTTTCCTGACTGGTCTGGGTGCATTATAAATATCAAACCGATAAATGATCAGCCAATAATGGCACATTCAAATTATGTATAATTCTGTACATTCTCAAGAAAGCTTGTTGATATCTGAACTCTATCAAAACAAAATTGTCTCTCCCTTCAATGCCATAGGGTGCCCACTCAGAAGCTTCACCCTACATTAGAAACACATTGCAAAGGCGCACATTGTGTGGTGCGGCTGTGTAGAGATATTGGATTATTTTCTCAGCACACACACAGAACAGGCAGCTAGCAGACATATTTGCTGAATTTGACAAAAGGTGTAGTAGCTTACAATCACTGACTATACCTTTAGCAGTGAGAGGAGGAGTGTTTTGGTGGCTGTTGAGTTTAAAAATCTTGAAGTTTTGTTATTTTTTAGCTATCTTTATAGCTCACAATATAGCTCTAATCCTACCTACAGCAGCTTTAAAGTGAACATTCCATGGCTCCTTTCACATGATGACAAGAATTCCTTGAGGTCTCAATGCAATATATTTGACATGCTTAGGTGAAAATACCACAGACTATGGAATAGCACTGTAATATGCAGTTTTCCCACTGTGTTTTCAAGGCAATACATTGCACATTCATTCTGCCACACCATTCAGACTAAAGGATACGGGAGGCAGACTGGGAGGTCATAGTTGTTCACCTAAACTGTATAATTGATGATGAACAATCACAATTTGTCTGTATCTATACAGTAGCTGTATTACCAAAATAAACTGGTATGGAAACATCAAAGGGGCTTTTCATTGCTTGATATTTGCCCTGAATGATTTGAGTGACTATGTGTCCTTGACAAAACATCTAAGTTTGCAACACACCATGGCAGGGGCATATATTGAAAACACCCAACAAGTCCTTATATGGGCATGGGCACCTCCTGAAAATAATGTACTGTATGTCTGGCCAGGTCTATTGCCGACTGTAGCAGACAACCTAGAGCGGACTGGCGATTAACCAGTTCCTTGTAGCTTGTATAACCTATTTTGCTGAAAACTATGATAGATGGCTATAGGCGGTTATATCCTCCTAGGGGCGTTACCAAACAAACAAAAGTCACATCGACCTAACTATTTTAAAAAAAATAATTGTTTTTCATGGAATAATTCCTTTAAACATGCTGTCCATAACATTTATGATAACAATGAATCGTTCTAAATACCGTATTAGTCTGAATGAACCCTTTAAATGCATCTTAAAAGTCACGTCGTTTTACATTCGCGGTCTAGACAAAAGTCGCCAAATACAGCAGCGTAGGCTACATTATTGTAAACTACGGTAGTGGTATGCACACACCCACTGTCCCTCGCTACAAGGCTAGCATACTTACAGATGCATGATTTTAAAGCTAGTGAAGCGTATTCAAATTCAGCCAGGAGAAATAAAGAAGGACTCTGACTCAAACGTTTTAAGATAAAAGAGAAATTGATTAAAATCAGTAATGAACATTCAACTACAATTTGTTACACGGCCGTGGACTGCATGAAACACACACTCGCCAATGTTCTCGTGTGAAATGAAAATGCAGTCCCGTTAACCACTCCCCCTTCTCCTTTTAACCCTCGTAATGTACTCCGGGTCAAAATGACCCACATCACTAGCTCTTTGTGGCAGATAGAGGGCGCTAAACCTAATTCTACAGCTTACAC
>JAODUG010043351.1:7500-16702 GCA_027564795.1 Aphredoderus sayanus | reverse complement strand
GATGTGCACTGCTGGCACAACAAGGTGTGAGTTTGAAACCTGAGGACAACAGGAGGGTTAAAAGGCACAAAAAAACAACACAAATACTAAATATAGAAATAAATACACACAGCAATGACAATAAAAATAACCATACAAACATACACAATCAGATTGCGCCGCCTGGTGGTTCAAGACGATATTGGTAAGGGCGTCAAGAGGGTTAAAGTCCCTACTGAAGGCTGAAGGACAGCCCTGCTCCGCTCCTGGCGGGCATTGTCTGTCTCTGGCACAAAGCACAGCCCCGGTACAATGAGCGCTGCAGGCTATTGTATTGCGCACTGAGATGGCTTGATTGTGCAGTCTAGACTGGAATGTTATTGACTTGTAGAATGGCATAACTTTATGGTGGACATTACAATGGAAGGCTGGTTATAGATATAGACATTTTAACAGAAAAAAATTGAAATATTTGAACACATTTCTGGGGCAATGATAATACACAAAACCTATTTGAAAAACAACCTATTATTGCAGGAACATAGATCAAAATAAAAGATAGGCATACACCTCCACTGGCTGCAACACAATATAGCCTATATTTGTCTTATTACCAGTTTTGTCTGGGTTGTGTGTGCATGTGTGAATTCTGCTCAAGTACAGTTCTTTGGCTGATATTATTCCATTAATCATCTCTTCAAGGTTTTATAAACAAACACACTCGCTCTCACACACTCTCTCACTCACTCAGACACACACAGACAAATTCACGTACACTTCCCGTGGTCCGAGCATAGCCTGTGGGTTCAGACAGGGTGAGCCGTGAGGAGGCTACTGTGTCATGGGTCAGTAAATCCCGTTTCAGCGGAGAATCCCAGCCATTCAGACGAGCAATCAGCGCTGCTGATGCGAGTGCAATTCCTTAAGACCAACCAAGCCCGCCCTAACACAGGGCTGGCAGGCAGGGCGACAGACAGAAAGAGAAAGGCCAGGAAAGAAAGCGCCCTCACACTAATGACATTAGGACAGCCAAGCGTTTCCTATACCTCAGCATTTCTCCAGGATTGGAACACATGGGAGCACACTGTGATAAGACCTGATAAGGCACAGCAATCCACTGCTTGCCGATTGTTGACCCCTGAGAATCCCTCAGCCAAATTTCAGGTCTGTGAATTGGAAATGTCTGCTAATGTTTGGGCACATGTATGGTAAACACAAAGGTTCACTGGATTCACTGGGTACGTGTGTCCACACGGAAGCCTTCAAGAAAGTGTGAAACAGAATAGGCAAAGGAGGCTAGTATTTTCCAGGTAAAAAGGAAAGGACATGATTACAATTGTGATATGATGATGAATTCTTTGTCACTTTCTGAACCTGTCTAAACCTTGGCACTTAAAAGCTTGGCAGTACTTATTGTAACACAGGTTTTGACAGTTCATTTAAGATGCCCATGCATGCCTAATATAAAGCCAGATACAAATACATATGCTGTATGTTATTTGGCAGAGGTTAATACATTTAAAAACGTACTAAAAATTACAAATCGACATGTAATTTCCTTACATCTTGATTGGATACACATACTAGTGGGGGTATCTCACTGTTGAGAGCAGATTAAATTGTTATCCATTGATTATAGATTTTAAATGTAGGATTTCGGTGATTTAAGGATTATTTGGTGTAGTCGTGTATTTATGCCAGGTTTAGTCCCATTGTACATTGTAGACTGTCAATATAGAGATCATAGTTGAATTACTAGACTAAATGATTTCATTATAATTTGTTAAAAATGTATTGATGTGCTTGGATAAGATTGGCAATGGGCCATAGCTATTTTCTAATACCACAGCTCACAAAAAATTACATGGCACGTCTAATAATTGATTGCTTAAAAATGTCACATAAGGCTTTGAGTACGCAATGCTTACTTTAGAGCAGCTGATATACTGAGAGCTACCTGCCAAGGAATACATTCTCAGCCTTTTAAATGCCACATTGCACTGACACAGGACTAAAGAAATCCATGGCATGCCTAATTATTACTTGCTCCTAAATGTCACCTGCTCTAAAGACTAGTGTGATCACACACGATACAACAGCAAAATGTCAAGAGCTGCTGGCCAAGAAGCCAAGTGCAGTCATTGAAATGCAACATGGCATTTCACTTTTTGGAGTATATTTAAAGTGGTATTCCACTATAAAAATAAAGTACATACAGGATATGCTGTTTTTTGTAAATGGAGATATTTAGGCTAATTTGAGGATTACATTGTATCCTTGTTTGGTTGTATATTGGTAAATGACATCTACAGTAAAAAACGGTCATGATGACATCATCATGAGATATCCCTGGCATAGCCAGTGGGATTTGAGAGGGGAGGAATTTAACTTCTTTTACCAGTAGGAATATACATCTTCAGATTCGAAGAATAAGGACTTGCTTTTCAGATGATCAAAACATCAAAGTAGGCATTGCACAACTGCAGGAACCGTTATCAAAGGTATCACTTTATGATGAATTGTTCTTGCACATTGCAAGTGTTCCTAATGTTTTTTCATGACCACAGAAAAGCTAGCCTAACCACTGCTCTGGTGAAAAGCCATCTGAAATGTAATGGCTTTTTCAGATTTAACATGTTTTGAACTTTTAGCACTAGGAATGCAGTGTGTTGAAAACCTACTGAGGATTTCATCACTGCTGGAGCAGGAGCACATTGAATGACTATAAAACTGGGAGGCGTAAGCCAGCTGTATGAACAGACGGATACATTGCCTTCTCTCTCAAATAGTGCTCTGAGGCAGATGCCTATAGCCATAAATTGCCCAGGGCTTTTACCTATAAAAGCCTGTGGGAGGAATTACTTCAGGCGGTACTGTAGCTTTGTGTGTAATAATGTAGACCCCACTTTGTAAAAGAAGAAGGAAAAGTATTCTTTTTTACTTTGTAAAATTAGGTGACTGTTTTAGAATTGTGAAAACGTTTTCTAGTGACCTTTGCCTGGCTGGGAAGGAGTGAAACACCCATTCACCTGTTTTAGTAAAAGCTTATTAATGAACTCTGCTGCTCAATTCATATTTGAAATTTGTGTGATATTACACATCTCTCTCTTGTTCCACTCATCTACTGCAGACACTGGCTTTTTGACATTCGCTCCATTAGTTGGACTAACACTTTGCTTGCCCTGACAAGCAAATATTGTTTGTCTTTTGTTTATTCCAGTTTTTTGCCTCTATCTCTCTCTTTCTCCTTTCATGACACCTCATTTATCAAGATGTTGACTGATGTCTCTCTCTCTCTCTCTCTCTCCCCCCCCTCACTCTCTCTCTCTCTCTCTCTCTCTCACTCACTTTTTCTCTCTGTCTCTACCCCTTCCTCCTCCCATCTCATTGAACCTCTATCAGTTCTGAAGGGCTTCTTTGAGGCTTGTTGAGTCACAGGGGTGGGGAGGATGAGGAGAGGACAGCAGAACAATCCTCTGCTGTTATGGAGAAGCTTACCACAGCCCTGTCTGTCTCACTTCCTCACCTTCCTGCGTGTTGCATTCAACATCTCCCACCGCAATTATCTGCTTGTTTACAGTTGTTAAAGGATTATGTGTGTTATTTAAATATTTCCCAATCAGTCACACATAATGTGGTGGTGTGACGTGGTGTTATTAATTTCTCTCGTGTCCACACACACAGACACACACATACCTTTCAACACCTGCTGCCTGCCAGCTATCAGGATGATGTTGTCAGATTAGGCAAGAGCAATGGGAAGAGTGTTTACATTTAGAAGATAATAATGGAGTCTCTTCCTGTCCTTCTCCTAATCTCTCATCAAGAAAACTGTCATCTGTGAGAGTGTTGGAAATTGCTTCTTGGGAAAACATGATGTTAATGTTATGTTATGTACTTGAAGCATGCTGTACCTGGGGGGAGTGGGGGATAGATAAGGGGGACAATAAATTGGTGCAGAGGACCTTTTGTAAACATGCTGACTCTTATTTCTGCGGTTTAATTTAACACAAAATGTCACCCGTATTGAGATGTTGTGGGTCAGATGATTAGGACCACCTGTATGTGTAAACCAGACGCCTCACTTATTTTTATAGCACACATGTCGAACTGTAAACAGACTATTAAACCTCCACTGTGGAGAGCAAAGTTTTGTTCCACTGAAAATACCATTTAAGATACAGTAGCTGAAAACCCAGCCCATCCACAATCATATAGACATGGGTTTGGCAGGAGTGTCATGCTCACTTAAGGCTGGAAAAATGTTATGTTTTTATTCCTGGGATCTTCAAAAATTCTAAGGCATGAACATATGGGCAGATCATACAGTTTGTAAGCCAATCGATGAGCCTGTATTAGAATATCAGAGAGAATTCAACAGAGGGAAAGAGTGAGTGAACCACACCACCTGCCATAGGCCTAGCACGTACTGTATGCAAAGATTTAATTCTTAAAGTACTCACTTAGTACTTTCATATTTTACAGACCCTTAGCTACCAAGCACACTTGAATTTGAAAAGATGTTGAGCCTCAAAGTTTGAATGTCTAATATAAAACCAATTTTACCCGAGTAAGGTTACAGGTGGAGTCCCTCAGAAGCTCTGGACACACATTTGCAAGGCTGGGACAGAGTTGTGTGGTGCGGTCTGCGCCACTATATTGTGTGTTTCCATTTACAGTACATAGCTAGGGCTGTGTAGAAACACCGTATTGTTTCTTTCAGCGTGCACACACAGACCGGACAAATAACGGACCATGAGATATTCTCTGAATTTGACAAAAATCGTTTTAGCTTACAATCGCTGACTCCACCTTTAACCTACCAACATCATCCTCAGACACTGAAGAATTTACACACCGCAGACATGTTTCACATCGGGGTACACGTAAGCATCTTGTCTTCTTGTCAACTAGGAGGTGGGTGGAAAACTGCTCTGCCCAGCACTTTGTGTGTGCATGTTGTTTTCGGCTGGTCACGGACTGAACTACCTCCGTCTCTGAACTGAAGACAGCACTACAACACACACACACACACACGTGCGAGCGCGCACACACACACACACACACACACGTGCGCGCGCTCACACACACACACACACACACACACACACACACACACACACACACACACACATGCAAACTGACAGAGGCACCCCTGGAGGATTTTATGAAAGCTTTTGACAGCTGACAGATGAGCTGCCTCTTGCAGAGAACTTTAATTGGCTGAGGAGTTCAGCTGGGCGAATGGAGGAGGATAGCTGGCCACATGGAGCTGGACTCAGGCTAAAGATAGCCAAGACCTTGCTTATATCTAAACATTATTTTATGCCAATATTTGCTTTATCAGAAATCCATGGTGCCACATAAACTGAGGTTGTGCTGTAACAGATGTCTTAGCTCGCTGATTACTCCAATACACTGTAGCTCCACTGATAATATTAATCATAGAGTCATACTGTAACATTCAATGTTTCCATGTAGTCTACAGTTTTAAGATATATTTATGTTTTGGATTTATATACAGTACTTTTAAATGGAAATCTTCAACCGCATGTTGGTTGATCAACATTCGACGTGGCAGTAATGTTTAAGAAACAATGGTGTATTCAGTCACACACCACAAACAAAGGTTTCACTTTTATAGTTTAAGTTATCAGAAAAAAATGGTCAACGTTCCTTTTCATAAATTGGTCCGTAGTGTTTTGGTGATGGGGGTAATTAGGCTTGTTAGTTTTCTATCTGCATCAGATATTTAGTCTTTGCAGAGGATGAGTTAGCTATCCCAGCTCATCCATATTTTCTCTCTGCCCCTCTGTCTGATGTTAAAGGGCTTAGATGGTTCACTTTGTAGAAGGTTTGCACTAAGTCAAAGCTTAAAGCCACAGAGGGATCCTGGACCTTGACTACTGATATACTTTTTAATGATGTCAGATGACAGGAGGTTGAAATGCCACTTATTATTAGTATATTCATTTAGACTTTATTTCACCTGTCTATTTAAATATTATTAATTTATTTTCTTAGACTTCTTTCTATTTAGGGATACATGGTCTACAAATGATGAAAATGTGATACCTGGAATGGATACATATCTAAATCAGGTTCTTAGGAGCAGTGAGATGTACGACATTTTGAACCTTACAGTCTGTCCATGTCAGGGATCAAACCCAGCAAATCAAACCAAATGTGAGTAGTAGTATTAAAGATGGTAAATCCTACCTAACACTTTTAATAATCTCTCATAAATTGGTCTGACAGATAGCATTATCACAGCTAAACCTCCACTGTCAGCAAACCATTTGGGAGCTCATATACAGTACTGTAGATTGAAACTACAGAGACATTTTGTTTGGCTAGTCGGCACTGGCCTTGGCAGACCTTCCCTTGTTTGATCATGTCTGGTCATTTCACTTTTATGACAGGATTGTTTGTTTTTTAGGGGGTGTCCAATAATGCCTGGATGGGTGAGAGTTTGAGATTTGCAGTTAACACCAAATGGAAAATAATAAATTGTAGTAGTAGTGTAAGAGTACATGAGAAGAGGACAGAAATAATAAAAAAAAGGAAGTTACAAACCAATAACTGCAGCCATTCTGCTAGCTTGCGAGGCAGTAGTAATTCTCCACTGTAAAGAGTCAGTGTTCCATCCAAGGCAAGCCCCCTCTTTAGTGCTTATAGATCCTCTATATCAAAATATAACTTTTATAGAGCGGAGAAGGAAAATGATTCGTCACCACTAATAGTCTTGTTAAATTCTTACAAATCACCTACTGTAGGATTTGAGCTCTACAAGGAATACAAATCTTCACTAGTATAGCCACCTCAAGCGATCTGGATGCAATATGCTCGCTGGCTGCAGTTGGTCTTAATGGGGTGTTTGTATTCATTAAAAGCACTGCATGATGAATGCCAAGGTGCGAAACCACACCTGTGTGTTTTGTTGTCATCTGGCCTACAGGATTAATGGTGGTCCACGGTCTGCTTCTGCTCACATACTGATCCCAGTCCCGTTATAGGCTGCTACTCCAGGTGGTTAATTTATGTATACATAAATAAACAATACATACATTTGCTAAATCATGTTAATATTATGTTAGTCCTTTTTAAACTTGTTGTTCTTGTCATTTGTATGTCATTATTTATTTTTCAAGGAACTCATGCATGCGTATAGGTGAGAGAGATGGTAACATAAGCTTTTAATAATTAATTGCAGACATACTGTATGCAATGGAAAACAGAGAGGACTTAGCTTGTTAACAACAACACACTGCTAGTGATATTTGGCGGGATTTATAATTGGGGTTCCTCCTTTGATATTGAGCTTTTATCTCTGACGCACAGTGCAACTATACCTGTCTTAATTATACGATTCTGTGGACAGTGGAGCTATAGGTGTGACGTTTTCATAACTTCTCCCTTTCCTTCTGCACCCTTTATTTTCTTATCGTGCTTACTCTTTTCTTTCTTCCTTCATTTTTTTCTTCTTCTTCTTCCATCTATCACCCTCCTCTTCTAATTGTCTCTCTTGTCACTATGACTCTGTTCCGCTGACGGAAAATAGATGTGGATTCTTCCTCCAAGCCCCTGTGGGCTGGTCAGGACGCGTGAGCCATATTTACTGCGTGACAGTGACTTGACGTGCATTTCACATCCCTCCTAATTAAACCTGTTGGAGTTGCTTTAAAACGCTGCCTGTCAGCGTAATCAGCCATATTCACTGTTGCATGGTGTTACAGGATGACAAGACAACTGCTGTGTCCAGTGGGTAGGACTAAAGAGACATTATCGTGTAAGTCTAGTGTCGTGTAAGTAAGACAAACTTTTTTATTATTTATTTATTTGTATTATTTATTATTTAAAATAATTATTAAAGTATCAAGTCAAGTCAAGTATATTTATTTATATAGCACATTTAAAAACAACCAATGGTGACCAAAGTGCTGTACAGAGCAAGGCAAGAAAATGCAATAAAATACAACATACGACAACAATTAAAACATAAAAGCAAACAAGCACATGTGTCTCAAGACCTTGTTGAATGCCAATGAGTATAAATTAGTTTTAGTATATAATTGTTAGGCCAAGGAATCTGAATTGGTAAGTTTCATATATTTCAGGAGTCGGGTTTGGTATACTGTATAATACCAAGAGAAAGAGGACTGAATAGTTGTACTAGTCAGGTTGAATTATTGAAATAAAAATAAAAATGTTCATTAAAAGTAATTGGTGGTATTTGTATTCAAGGACAAAGCATCTTCAGAGAAGCATAGGTTTCATATTATACGAGTAATTGTGTTTGTAAATGTGTGCTCGTACTTCATTTGGTACACTTTGGTGGAGACAAGTCTGCAAACAAATAATATTAATTTCCAGAGAGAGAGAGAGAGAGAGAGAGAGAGAGAGAGAGAGAGAGAGAGAGAGAGAGAGAGAGAGAGAGAGAGAGAGATGGTGGGCGTGTTTAATACGTTTTTGAAAAGCTTTTTGCAAGAAACAACAGTAAGGGTTAAGTATTACTACACTTAATAAAACTTAAACAGCATTATATTATTAAGTCGGCTCCAATTATTACATTTGATATACTTTTTGATTAACCCAGCCATTAATGTAATAACCAGCCAATAATGTATGAACTTATGACATTATGGGTAAAACATTATTACGTTACTGGTTCAGAAATGGTATTACATTATTGGTTACATTAAGAATGGTAAACATTATTACGTTATTGGTAGCTATTACATTATTTGGGCTGCTGCAGGATTATTGGTACTGTTACAGGATGTGTACATGTACAGTACATTTGAAATATAATAAGATAGTGTTTATTTCTTCCAATTAACAGGTGAATCGTAAAGTAACTGTTTAATCAGCAGCCTGCGCGCATGTTGTCTTATGCTAATTGCAGCATTAACACTTAATAGTATGGGTGTGCGTGCGTGCGAGTGTTTTGCATGTGCACGTGTGTGCGTGTGTGTGTGTGTGTGTGTGTGTGTGTGTGTGTGTGTGTGTGTGCGTGCGTGTGTGTGTGTCAGCTCTCGCCTGATAACTCCCTCCCACTAGTGTCCTTGAGACCCAATGAAGTTCATTCACCCAGACTTGCTCTTGGCACTTCTTTATTTTCTATAAGCTCTTCTCCTTCAAATATCCCATCCAGAGTTCCGCCTTACTTCCTTTGTTCCCTAGGTTATACCCTGAAGTCTCTCTGAGCAGTAACCGGGTGTAA
>JAODUG010043351.1:0-5000 GCA_027564795.1 Aphredoderus sayanus | reverse complement strand
TGTTCTATGTATGTATAACACCCATACAAGCACGTGTCTGTTGTCTGCCTGTACAGGGTGATGAGGTGCTCACTGTGATTAAGACCAAGGCTCAATGGCCAGCATGGCAGCCTCTCAACATGTGAGTACTGTTCATGTCCGTTTCACTCATTCTGGAGTGATAATCAGATATATGATATTAACCTTAACCGTAACCTATTTATGACCAGGTAGGTAAAGGGAGGCATTATCCTCAATAATGGCATAGGTACACCGAAATAGATGAATCTATATTTTACTACATTTGCAATGAAATAAAATTAACAAATGAAAGTCAAAACTGTTGTTTTTGTAACTCATTGTGGTTTGATTTATGTTGAAAGGAAAGGAAATATTCTACGACCTTATTCATCAGTGTAACACAAAAACCTTCAAAAAGACAATTTCCTAAAAGTGTAAAAAATACTTGGATTTGTGATTAGTGGACTATTATCCCTCTATTTTAAAGGCGTTACATGCTCCCTCCCACGGTGTTAGTCCTAGTTCTGTAATACTTTCTTATCTTTATTAAGCAAGGGTTGTTTGATGCTGAATGTTGGTCCTGTTCTGTATCAGCTTACTGAAACACAACTGCCAATAGAGGCTGAATCATGACTGCACAGTAGGGGGATCACATCCTGTCCCTCCATGTTTCCTGTCGCTGACATGAGCAGGCGGGCGGCACCGTCGGCTGAGTTTTCTGTGGACAGCACTCGTCACCTGATGTCCTTCCTCACCATGCTGGGGCCCAGTCCAGACTGGAACGTCGGCCTGTCCGGGGAAGACCTCTGCACCAGGGAGTGTGGCTGGGTACAACGGCTGGAGACGGAGCTCATACCCTGGGACGCTGGCACAGACAGCGGGGTCACATACGAGGTACCGGGTCCACTCTGGTCCACCTTGGTTTGTGTGGGCCTCACAGTCGGTTGGCGTCGGTTGGAGCCTGGTGGATCCTGAAGTACGACTTCAGGATCAGGATAGTCAGTCGCAGAAGGATAAGCACAAAACGACTAATGAAAGGGTCCTCATTCTATATGATTCTAGGTGATTTTAAATAATTTGTTGAATTTGACACTTATTTTTAAGCTGCAAGGCCATTTATATTTATTTGACTACACTCTCAAACAGCTTTGAGAGCAGGTGGGTTTTGGTGTAGTAAAAGGCAGTCTATTGCAGCCAGTAAATCTATTTTCTAACTTCACCAACAACTATATATCAATGCCCCGGTATGTTACTTTATGAAGATGAATATTTTCCCACATCCCTGCCCTCCAAGGTCTTGTCTTTTATACTGTGTATTGAAGGGTAGCCTAGCCTGAGCTCACACACTGTACTGTATACCCAGCAAGCCCTTTATGTGGTCTCCTTGGACCCCTGACATGTACAGTTCAGTCACCTTCATTCACCTTACTGGTACTTGGCAAAAATAAATGAAATTATATTAAAAAGGCGTGGATGGTCTTTCAGGCATTTAGAATAATGACATGTACAGTGCTATTTACAGCACAAACCTTTTGTAAATAAAGGAGCTGTAGGTAGGATTTTAGGGATATACATTTAGTGTCCTTTGTTAGAAATGCCATATGACATTTGTCAGCTATCAGTGAGTGAAATGCTCTGTGAGAATATTTGATTTGGTTGATTTTGCTTTTTATTTTTACTTAGTTCTCATTGCAACTACAGCAGCTTTAACTAAAAAATATATGCAAATAGCACACAGACATCGCAAACCGTTGTAAACTAAATGCTGAATTTAGTTTATGTAGACACTTGGTGTCTGTAATGTAATGGCCAAATTTCTTTAGCCTAGAAAATGATTGGCATCTGCAGTTGGAGATATGGTCGCCTCTTTATTTGTCAGAATATGGCTTTGCACAAATGACCTGGATCAGAACCTTTCATTGCCAAAACTATTATTACTCACTCTGTGATTCCTGCGGATATAATTCTACTTAACTGAACTTTAAGTACCCTCCACTTGCCCCCCGAAAAAAGTAATTGTTACAGTATCTTTTGTATAGCAAGAGACAGAGACAGTTTAGAATTATTTCTAGGAAGAGTAAACAATGCTGTTTGGCTGGAAGATGTAGGTTCTGCTCTCTATATTCTCTGTTTATTCATCCCTTCATCTCGTTTGGCACTCCCCATTGTGCTAAACCAAAACTTGGGCAGGAACTCCCCGAGAAGTTGAGACGAACTCTGAACAACAAAGAGAATGGTTAACGTTTTTGTCGCTTGTTTTATAATCTCTTTAAAGAGACACACACATGGCCATAAATCTCTTATTAGAGGTTGATAAATGATGCGTACTGCAGTCAGATCAAACAGACATGAGCCTCAGCACCAGATGGCTGATGGGAACATGGGGAAGAGCCAGGTGACTTAGCTACTGCCTGGGTTTTCTCCTCTGGTGTTGTATACTCCCTCATATAAGCATGTTTCCCAATTTGGGAACAGAAAACAGGTGCAGAGGTGGAAATATCATTAAGTCCTATACTGTTTATATGTACTACTGCATTTTTCCATAGCAGTGCATAGCATTTTCCATAGCAATGTGATTTTTTCTTGTCAGTAGAAGACTAAACTAAAGATAATAAAGCAAATAGGTAGTGTGCAGTACATGGCCACTTCTTCCATGCTGTTAAAGTGATTTTAAGATAATATACTTTTTTCAAATTTGCCATATATCTCCTCGCTGTCACTATCTTACCATTCTCTGTGTGTGCTGAAAAAATAATCTGGCACTTCTACACAGCCCTAGCTCCATCATAGGAACCCAATCAAAGTGCCAAACTCACAACAACAATGCCCTAGGCTTCACAGTGTGTTTCCAATGTGTGGGGCAGAGCATCCTATGGCATTTAAGGAAGAGGTGTTTTTGTTTCGATTTGAGTTATAAGTTAGCAAGCATTGTCAAGAATGACTAATCCTACCTTTAACCTGGTGATGCCATTGCTGTTCATGTATTCCAGTCTCCCAACAAGCCCACTGTGCCTCAAGAAAAGATCAGGCCGTTGACCAGCCTGGATCACCCCCAGAGCCCCTTCTATGACCCGGAGGGAGGCACCATTACTCCCCTGGCCAGGGTGGTGGTGGAACGCATTGCTAGGAAGGTGTGTTTTCTCTCTCTCTCTCTCTCTCTCTGAGTGTGTGTGAGCGAGTGTGTATCCCTGTGTGACCCTGTGCTTACACCATGTTCCCAGGGAGAGCAGTGTAATGTAGTGCCAGACACAGTGGACGACATTGTAGCCGACATTGGACAGGAGGAGGAGAAAGGTATTACACGCACACAATCACGCACACAAGCCCGCACACACACACACACACACACACACACACACACACACACACACACACACACACACACACACAACCTTATTATAGAATAATGGAAAAACACCGGCCAAGACTGTCTGACTTATCACATAGGCCTGCAATTAATTATATGATATTGCATTCCATCAACTTGACCGTTTTGTCAGTATGCTCTGAGTTAGCATGTATATTAGGGATTCAGTATCTCAAACTAGGAGACTTTAAGTCAGCATACATAATAATGATGAAATAATCATGAAATAATGGAAGAGTGTTTTTCTCGTTACTCAGCACTTACGTGGTGAAGTGGGAATCCTATCACGCATTGAGGTAATAAAGCAATAGTTAAGGATTCCATCCAGCTTTGAGCAGTGTAGACATGGAAAAGTGGGGAGGAAATGTTGGTTTGTGGTTGAACTTATTATTTTATGAGAAAGGTTAACACCATGAAGGTGTTGTAGTGCTTGCCTTAAAGCTATTGTTTTGTCTTTTTTTATTTTTCCAAACAAAGGAATACAGTAAAACAGCTTAAGACTATATTATCATATTATCATATTATCAACCCTGCATTTTTAAGTGAACCTATTCTAGTTATTTCCAACATTGGTGTATTGTGAATTTTATTTAATTTCTTAAGTGATGTACTAAATTGAAATTCACAACTCAAAAAGACGAAGTCCTTTAACATGCCTCTAACAGACTCATAAGACCAGTACACCATGTGCAATCAACCAGAGAGTAAGTGGGATCTAATTAGTGACATCAGATGCAGTTATGATTGGCCAGACTAAAACCTTTCCAACACAGATTGGATACCGCTAAACTGAATGGACAGAACTAACATATACATTATGTTTCCTGTGTTTCATGAATGTGACAACACCATTTCTTTGTTTTCAGCCAAATTAGCCAATCCCAAACTATGCTACTCCCCTTTATTTAAATGTGAATTCAGATCAGTACAGTAACACCATATTGAACACAGACATAATTCCTGTCCGCCAACTTAACTATTCACCTAGATGCTGATTGGCCAGCAGTTTGCTGACCGGGCCTTGAACAGTTTTGAATGGAGAGTTCCCAGACTAATACAATATTTAGAGTGGAACAAAGTGTGCAGTTTTCAGGATTAGGATTGCCTCACAAGCGATTTAATGACTTTGATTAAACTAAACCTCCAATTGTACAAGCAAATGGTATTATATAACATGAACCGTTGCTTTTTCTTATGAATGTCCTCCTCAGTTAGAAAGCTTTAGGCTTCTCTTTATCCTTCACTCTTTTCTACCTCCATCCCTTTATCTATTTAACTCTTCATTGCCCATTTGTCTCCCAATCTCTGTTCTCAATGCTCTCTGAGAGCCAACTTTCTATTTTTATTGGCAAATCATTCAGCATTCTTTTACTGCAAAAGCACAATTTAGCGTAGCAGATAAATAGTTTAAGTGGATTACTAATTAATAATTAATTGCGAATGGGCTGTATTTATAATACATGAATTGATAGTAACTACACTTATTGTTGGAGATGACGGGATTGTCTGTCTTTCTGGTCCCCTGTCTGTTATCTGCTGATAATAAGACAGTCAGACAGGATGAGCCTGCTAGATACAGCATACTGTAGCAATCACCATATCCACAAATTATCGTCAATAACACACACAGACA
>JAODUG010043340.1:0-16703 GCA_027564795.1 Aphredoderus sayanus | reverse complement strand
GGGATTCCTATTGATTATATTTAAGTGTAATATTGGCTGCCCTTTGCTTCCACCTGGGAACCAATGAACATCTTGAAATTTGTTGACAGGCATCCCACGGACTGCACAAAGATCCTTCTGTACTTACGCTATATGTAAGCTCACTCCACTAGAATACAGACCATTAAAATATCTCCAATTCCACTTTTCTGTCTCCCTTTCCACACATACAGTATTGTGAAAGTACAAAAAGTGACTGTGGCTTGAAAGATGAACAGAAGGTTTAGGTGGCTAGGCAATGTGCCCCTGAGCAATACGCTGGCTGTTATACTCACGCCCTGCTCGTCCAGCTTGAGGAGCTGCTCTGGGACCTTGGGGGAGTTGAGGGCCAGTCTCAGGCACTGGATATTGAGCTCGGGGATCACGTATTCCAGCACCTCCTTCAGTGGAAGTCCCCGAGCCGTCCCGTGTCTTGCAGTCGACGGGACAGCATCCTCTAGGATGGCCCCGCGAAGCGTGGTCAGCTGGACAAGATATCCATTCATTCAGTCATCAGCACTATTGGCGATCGATTTAGCTCGCATTATCTCTACTGTCCATATCATACAGTCTGTTGTCTGTACTGTACGCTGCCTGTCTTCTTGTACAGTGAGTAAACAACGCAGTCCTATATGTTAGACAAATCACTGTATAGTTACTGAACTTGCATCGTTTTCTGATGTATTCATGGTAAACAGGACAATGTGTTAGTGGTGGCAAAACAGTCATAATATACTCATACGGTACATTATTGCCATATTATTTAAGCCATAACTGGGCAAGGTGGGTAACATAATGGACTTGCCTGCTCAAATATTGATATGGGCTAAATGTTCACTGGATGTTAAGTAGTGTTGTACAGCTCACACAATTACTGTGCCAGTAAAAGTTGACCTGAGCAGCTTCAACACCCACTATGTAAACCCCCCAGTGTGGCACACTGTGGGCACGTTTACAGAAATAAATCCCATTTTGTAGTCCGTCTGCAAAGCCTGTGGGCATGGATGCAACAGAAGTAGTCAATGGTCTGTCTGACAGAGATGCACTCTGAAAGGCAGATTACATTGAATATTTGAGAGAAGGCGAGACAAGAGAGAGAGAGAAAGGACGAGAGAGAGAGAGAGAGAGAGAGAGAGAGAGAGATGAGCCTACATGATAAGAGTACACAGGAGTTCTAACATTGTCTGTGTACTACTTGCAGGGCTAGTGTGACCCAGATACATTGTGGTGTCTAGGGAACGGTGCTCCAACCGAAAAAATGGCTTTTGATATCACTGACATTTCCCTGCCTGTAGCATCTGTCACACCTGAATAATTCACAGGATGAGACCACCCAGCATCAATCAATGCAAGCTTTCTATACATGAGAGGCGGTGTCTTTATGTGTGATGTGTCTGTCTATTTGTAGATGGACTTTGTGGGTGCATTTCTGCCCAATAAGACTGAATCTCTTAAACTGCATCGGTGTTTGCATGACTGAGCGCAAACTGGCTCAGAAATCACTGGCCACATTAGAGGCTTGGGGCAGATTTGGGGAGTGGAGGAGATGCATCCCCACTTGTTGTTCATGTTTGTTCGAGGACCACTGGAATACTTGCTTGAATGATCTCAATACTGCAGTAACTTCCTCAAATGCCAAAATGTGAAGGCACAATGCTGGGGTGTTTGGAGGTTTGTAAAGCAATACGTTATACTCTAATGCTGCTTGTACACTACTGTATGTAATAAATAACATAGGATACACATACTATAGGGACTGAGAATTACAAGAATTAACTCAATCCAATATCACTAACTAAGACAATTTCAGTTGGGTTATTCCTGTTTCTTTGTAGTGTGTCCAAACCGGACATACAGTATATTCATTATGCACCATACTTACTTGACTAGTTCTGAAGGTCACCCGGTAGTTATACTGCATGCCTTCCTTTTCCCTCCCCTCATCCAACTTCTCCCTGCGGATGCTGACTGCCACCGGGCCCAGGTTGTCATCCACCCCAAAATAGTTCTGATGTTCTGTCAGCGGCAGAAGGATTCAAGACAGGATGAAGCATGACGCACACAAACATAATCCTGCGTGTGTGACATGATGGTAACTCCACTGAGAGGTTGAGTTAAAGCCCCAGTGCACACAAAGCTGTGAAAAGCTTCTTCTAAGGCTGGCAAAATAAATTAATAGTAATGGACAAATCCAGTAGAATATAAAGCATCCTCTTGTCTATGTGCCTATTAAACACATGTCACTCCTTGCTGGTATATTGCATTGCATTATGGGTGCTCGGCTGAACCTGTCCACTGGCACATTCTTTGACTCATGGATTAGAGAGCCGCAGGACTCCAATAGAGATGTAAAGCCCCCTGTCCCTTTCCCCTCACACACCATTCTGACCCCATTGTCTTTGTTATGAGAAAACTCTCCTTTGAGCCTCGCTCTGCAAGATTAAAGAAAAAACACTAGTTAGGACCTCAGTGCGCCTGTCATTTATGATTCAGACATTCTAATCAGAACTGTATTGCTGACCTGAAAGCACTGTTTAGCATTACTGACAGCATGTGCTATGTTTTGGATAATAAAATATAGTTGCACATGTTTATAAAAATATAACATGATAGCATAACATCGTCATAACAGATAACATGTTATCTTTTCAGTTATCATCACGTTATCTTTTCAGACATGATGTTATCCATTTACACCAATACACCAGTTATCCATTTATATGAACACAATGCAATGTGTTGCAGCCTTTGCTCTGAGAAATAATAAGCAAGACTAGGTGGGGGGAGGTAGGGGAGTGTGGGGTGGCCATGGTGTGCACGTAGATATCATTCCCTTAAGCAAACAGCCCCTAATCCAGGGTAAATCCCATGAAGGACAACCGGGATTGGGAAGACAACAAAGGAAAACCCCGAATCAAAGCAACAGCACAAAGCTAGTAGGAGGTTTCTAGAGCAGGTTAGGCACACTGATTGTGATCTTGAGGATGTCAGCTTTAGGGCAGGGGGGCATGTAGACATGAATAATATATTAACTATACAGTGTTTGGGGAATGCAAGGTGGGTCAGGGTCTTTGGACTGAAATGCTCACATGGTGAGGGGATGGTGTAGTCATACCAACATGCCTGTAAGCATACTGCTGCCTAATACACTGGGAAACAGACAATGGGATATTGAGAAGTGCCTGCTGTCAACACATTTCTATGGATGGTTTGCCAAATGGATCGCATTATACAACCGTCATGTTGAGTGTTGGCACTGTTCTTTCTCTCCTGACTTGTTATCACTTGAATGTGAATACTTCCAGTTAAAATGTAATTGCCTCCAAAACGCAAAACTCAAAAATAATCAAGTGTGTGTTCATTTTTGGCTACCACAGCTCCCACTCAGTCCATTGATCCAACACATTAATGTTACCTGGAGTACATTAAAAGGTAGGCTACTTGATGTCTGTCTGTCATTGCCCTTGAGGTCACAATCAGCTTTACAGTAACTTTGCTGTTTGCTTTGAAACCCACGGCCTTTCTCTGAGGTGCTGGGAGCGCTATAACGCAATCGGGGAGTGTACCTTTAATCTGCCACAGAAGAGGGTTTTCTTGTGGGTGTAGATATTGCTCTGATATTGCTGTTATTGTGGGAGTGGGTATTGCTGTGGTATCACTCTGACTCCATCACGGTAGCCTAGGGACACACTACTAGCCACAGGGTGGAAGGCTTCAGGCAATCAATAAGATCAATGTTCATCCCAGGGCGAAAAAAGCCTTTCTAAAGTGGCGACACACTGTCTTGTTTGTATGTGTGTGTGTGTGTGCGTGCGTGTGCGCGCGTTGTGAGAGCCTTCTTATGAGCGTAGTGCAACCAAGGCGATGACAGGCCTGTCTCCTCAATAAAACACCCAGCGATGAGAAAAAAAGATCAAGGGCTAAATGCACATTTACAATGAAAAAACAAAAACATATGGAGCCTGTCTAAAAATATACCATCACCTCATATAGCATACAAATAAACCAAAAATTAGCTTAACAATATACTAACTTTCAATTATTAATAATGTACTGTAATTGTAAAAAAATAATAAAAAAAATCACATTTTGTTTCAGTCGGAATGGAAATAGTGGGGCACAAATTACACAGCGATTGTGATTATCAGTTCCCCCTACGGAGGAAGCTCAGCAACACACCCTCATATAAGCAGTGTAGATCAGTAATTGGCTCATTCTCCGTGACTGGAGATCAAGCCTCCAGTGATCCCCCGCACGCAGTCCCACTGCCACGCGCTTGAACACAAGGAAGTTCACGCATCCCTCACCGTGAAAGGTGAAGCAGCTGGGCTTCTCTGGAAGGGGAGGGAGCTTATGAATGGGTAATCCAATATGCTGAGAGCAGCACATCCAGAGACACCCAGACAGCGGGGTGGAGGGCTGGGCGTGAGAATAACAGACACGCATTTTGTTTTGATGGGTCAGGACTGGCGAGGTATTTCCAGTGTCAAGACACCAAGGTGTTTTAATGAGGAGTGCTGGGACCTTTGCCCGTGGTTTTGCTGAGCGGGTAGTTTCACGCGAGGGCTTGCTCACAAACACAACCCCCCTTCCTCCCACCCTCCTGACAGCTGCAATGCACAAACAACCCTCCGGGTCACCTCTCTGCGCTCACATGACTAATCACGGCACCTCTGTACGGTCAAGGCAATATCACAACGAGAGGAAGGAACGCTCGCACCCTCACACCCAGAACCAGTGCGCTATTGTCCTGGCCCCTTGTATCAGTGGGCCACTGGGCCGTCATACATATCTGACGCTTCTTAGCGGAGTCCTGCACCTCCTCTGGGTACACGCTCAGCGTTATTACATGGAAGTCAGCCTGGAGACTATGCTAATCCTTCATAACCTCCTCCTCAACGAGGCGCCCTGGAGAACTATAGAAGAAAACAAGCCTTTTAAAATGCCTTACCTCTCCCGTAGAAGTACTTGTGGTAGTAGTACGCGCCGAGGTCGATGTGCTCAATAATGTAGCGCTTCACCTTCTCTCTGTGGATGGGCTGGTTCTCCCGAGGCACCTCCAGCACAGAGACCCCAGCGTTGGTGCAGTGGGAGCTTAGGGAGGACTCGAAGGAGCAGCTCTCTCCCCCGCCGGTGTAGTTGGGGCTGTTGGCTCTGGAGAGGGAAATCCTGCGCTCGCCCTCGCCCCCGATCTCGTTGCGGAAGTGAGGGCAGCCCAGCACCAGGCAGTTGCTCTTCCCGTCGCCCTCGTCCGCGTCCAGGTTCTCCTTGGGGTTCAGGTCCTCCCTGCTGCCCAGCGGAGACTCAAACACGGGGGCGTTGACCCCGCCGCCACAGCCCGCCAGCCCGGCGTCCAAGCCGGAGGAATGGCCGGTCCCTGGTCCCCCTCCGGCCGAGGCGGCAGAGGCCCCGGTGGTGGTGTTCTTCCTCTGGCTCAGGTTGGCTCTGCTGGCCACCGCCTCGCTGATGTTGAACAGGACGCTCTGGACGTCGTAGTGAGCGAAGCACTTCTGGAAGCTGAGCGGCCGCCGGTCGTCCTCCACGGAGAGCCGCAGGGCGTCGCTCTCGCTCTTGATGGCGCGCAGCTTGCGGAACAGCGACGTCTCCGAGGACTCCGACTTGAGGCGCCGCATGAAGGACTTCTCCGCCTCCCGGCCGTAGAGGAGGGCGCCGTCCATGTAGTCGTAGCCCGCCATCTGGACGATCTCGCCGCGGGCGATCTGGGCCGCCGTCTGCAGGCTGGGGGACAGGGCGGTGTCGTAGCGCAGGAGCTCGGGGAACCCCAGCGGGGGAGCGCTGCGGGGGTTCAGGGTGTCCACCCGGTAGCCCCGGAGCATGGTGAAGAAGCCGTCGCCGCCCAGCCCCTGGCGGTCGATGGAGGACGTGCTGCCGTACTCGCGGTGCAACGAGGCGCCCGTGTTGGGGTTGACGGCGTTCTGGTCCATGACGTCCTCGGAGTCTATGTCGCTGATGGTGACGTCGCTGTTGCTGCGCTGGCGGATTGGGTGGAGCCCCTTCAGAGGGGAGTGGCCCAGCAGCTCGCTCAGGGTGTACTTGGTGTCGGCGTACTCCGCCTCCAGGGCGGCCTGCTCCGCTTGCTCCAGCATCTCCGCCGCCTGGTCCTGCTGGCCGTTCTGGAGGGAGGCCGGGATCACGCTCTGGTAGTTGGGCGGCGGCCGCCCGTCCCAGCCGTCCTTCCTCGGCGGCCACTCCGTCACCCGGGCCCTGACGCCCATCTTGGGCATGGCCGGGGTGCCGTTGGACTTCCCCCCGCCGTCGCTCTTCCCCTGCCCGGTGGAGGCCGGTGGCCCCATGCTGCCGTTCAGGGCTTTGAGCTTCCTGCTGAACAGCTCCTCTGACTGCATGGCTCCCACGGGGGATGGGGGGCAGCCTCCTCTGGGGCTCCCGCCTATTCCCCTCTGCTAGGTTGCGTTATCTCTCACAGGGCCGAGATGCTCATTTCCCGCCGGGGGACCCACGGCACAGCATACACTCAGTAGCCCTCTTCGTTACATCACGTGCTGGGCTCATTGATGCGCGTGGGAGGAACCACTTTCCGGAGTCAAGGGAGCAGCCGTCGTCATAGCTCACACCGCGTGGCAGTGGACACACAGCGCTGGGATGTCTTGAGTAATGCACACCGGCGTGTGTTCCATTCCCTCGTCGACACACACTGGTAGTTCAGGACAACGGCTGGAGGAGTTGGCTCTGCGGAAGAAAAACAAAGATGGAAGGAAACGTTAGTGCACAGCGGGAGGCCAGGATCTGAATCCTGGACCCTGAAAATGATCCTGCAGCACGCAACATGCTAGCATGTTAGCATATATCGTACAAATTATCTGCTTGTATTGTGTTCACTTTGTTTGTTAATTCTTATAAACTGGGTTATTGTTTTCCCAATTATAGAGCCAGGGCCGTGTCAAAAGTTACACCGGATTATTTTTAAGAGCATACAAGGACAGCTAGCGGAACATGAGGAGATATTTGCTGAATTGTAAGAAAAGTGTATTGGTTTAGAATCCCTAACCCCAACTTTAAAGTTTCTCCTCTTAAAAGGGAAAGCATATTACTTTGCAAATGCTTTTGTCAAATTAAATGCCTTCAGTACATTTAAAGTGCTAGGTGTTAGCTCTGGATGTGTATTTGAGATGGTGTTTTGTAAGTTTATACGTATAATGCTGCTATAATATTACATCTCTGCTGGTGCTTACAGGCAGTGCTTAACAGATGGTGGAGGAACAAGTTATAGAGGCAGATGTTCAGCTACATATTCAGAAACAGCAGTATCTGATGCAACTGCTTGTAGCATCATTGAGTCATTAGTTTATGCATATTCAACTAAATTTCCAGCTTGCCTGGTTCTTTCTAAATGCTCTAGTTGGTTAGGAGGAAATTAACAAGGCACCTGAGTCTTGTCTAATTTGATGAAGAGAGGAATACATAAAATGCTGACCTACTGTACACAACCTACACCCCCAGCCTAGGTCAATCTCTGTACCTGGGGGATTGGTAAATAATAATGTCCTGCCTCTCGTGACAAAAGGCTGGAGCCAACAGCTTCATTAACCCAAGGTGTCGAGGACACACAAAAATCCTTTCAGGTTTGTCCTTGAGAAGTGGCCTTGTTCCCTCCAGGGGATGTCAGTCGACATGGAGCAAACATGGTTTCTATTTTTATCCATAATAATAATGTCCCTGTAGATTAGCCATCCGTATATTTTGTCGTGCAAAATTTGTGATACAGGTCTTTTTATCAAGCACTGAAATTATTTTTCCATCGACATGGAAGAAGTTTAGACAAGGTTTATCTCAAATATTCTGCAAAACGTGATGCCATTGAACCCAACAAAACAAACAAACTGCTTTCTATACAGAGTCCCATATCCTCAATCCCATCTCCTGCTATGAGATGCTTATCCTGGACTAGGTCCAGTGGGGCTGGAGAAGTGTTAGACTGGCTTCGTGCCACAGTGCTGCGTGGATGATCTCACTACACCATACCACAGCAGAGACCGGGAGCCCTTAATATTTACCTAAATGGCTTTTTCTTGTTCCTCCGGACTGGCAGCCTGCCTCATCTCTCCTGGTGAAGTAATCATGCGATAACCTCATGAGCTATCAAGTGAACCCTCGGCATCACAGACAACGTAGCACTAAATTGCTATGGTTTTTCGCTTCAGCAATGATTGTACCCCATATTAAGGGTATTATTTTTCCAAAAATGTTGTGTTTAAGAGACCGTAGATTAGCCTCGGCCAAAGATATCCCTTTTGCTTTTAGTATCATAGCTTCTATCTCCAGACAAATGCATGCCGTGTTTACATTTCCCAGTCGTACTATTCAAGAAGGATTAACAACGCTGGGATGTAAATGTGGGTCACGTCAAGATTAGCAATCTGACTCGACCAAATACACATGGGACATGCAATAGTAAAAACTGTCCACTTTTTCTGTCAAATACAGGTCATGGATGATAAAGATTGCGTGACCCAAATGTGCAGTAACCGAATGATAATAATACCATCACAATTTGGTGTAGCATAATGGAAACCTTTCCAACAGTCCATATGTTTTTCCCCTTTTGTCTACCATTGAGAGACCATAGAAAATCAGCTTCCACTTTCTTATATCATATTAAAGAGTAAATAAATGGTCCGGTTATGAGGATGGGCTCATATTCTCAAGTGTTCCTGCCTGGACTGACATGGTCGTTAACACTATGTTTGGATAGGACAGACAGTGATATAGTATGGTGTGTTCGTTTGATACAGTAATGTAGCAATGAGAAGGGCTCTGGGTAACTATTATACTGTTACAGCGGGAAAAGTATGAGTAAAGGAGTATCTGATTGACTTTGCTGTAATGAATAATGTCAAAGCTGCTTAATTGTAATATGGAAGGCAGCCATGTCTCTAAAGAACAAAATGACAGTGCTACAGTACATGATTTGGCATGCTGTATCTTATTTTCAATATTTGGTGTGAGTTTAGCCCTTTGGCAACTGCATACACTTCACTAATGAGTTTGAGCCTTTATCCAAGATTACAGGTTTCTAGCCTACCTATTATTAATGAAGAAAAAAAAAGAAGAAACAGGGTTGAATGACTGAACACAAGAACACCTTTCAAGTTGACCGGATATTGTGGTGCATCCCAATTGACCAGTAATCTACTCTCTTTTCTTACAGAGAGCCAAATAATACATAGTGAATGAGACAAAAGAAAATGTCCCCAATGCCAACATTTGTGATTTTAGACTTGTTGTTATGGCTAGATCTGTAGTATGATGTACTGAAAACACAATTAAACCAGGATCCCATTCCATAGTATGCCAATACTATGTGACAGGCTTTTACATAAAACCCACCATGATCCCAGCATACGACTGCAAAACAAAAACAACGACTTGTCAGTGTATATTAGACATATTGCACTCCATATAGGAATACAGTGCAACGCTTAAAGCGTAACCCATAGAATATGCTGTGGCATTATCACTCAGATTTGGCTCCTTTGGCAGACAGCTGGAGTTAATCCATAGTTTATAGTTTATTCGATGATTAGAGTGCATGTACTGTGCTCTGATTGGCCGGACTAGCAGTCAACCCTCCCCCCAACAGGAACCGCATAGGATAAAATAAATCCGTGTCTAAATGAGAATCGCAGTGCCTATATGGTGTTTAGGTTAATCCTGTCTCCCCGCCGCCCATTACTGCTCCAGAGGGTCAGAGAGGGGTGAGTCACTGCTCATTACGCTCCCGGACAAAGCATGGTGGTCCTACTTGGCTACTTTCTCTGTGACAGTGATTCATTGACACGGTGGTACAGCGTCTCTCACAGCCCACCTTCCCCCTCGGAGTGTGCCACAGGGCACTTGATCAGCACAATCCATCTCCTCCGTGGCCTGGGGGAGCTTGTTTCCCACCCGCTCCTTTGTGGCCGACTGTATACCAGGGAGGCAGCAGATGGAGTGTAGGCGTCCTGCATCGCTAACAGCCCTTTATTACCGGAGTAATGCATAGCCATTATGGCTGTTTAAGACACTAGAGCAGGGGGATGGGGGAAGCAGAGAGAGCAAGAGACAGGACTGATAGAAAGAGGCCTAATTACAGTAATGAACTGGTTTTCTGTCTCTGTGTGTTGGATCGTCTGGCTTTCATCCTGGTTCATCCAGAGAGGAGCAACCCAGAGGTTCTGCCAGGTCTTAAAATAATCATTTGACATTGTGGCCTGATTAAAGGCCTAGTAGATATTAATATACTGTCAAGTAAAGTGTGCACCGTCCTGAGATAAAGACTCTGCTGTAAGCAGCAGTGTCGGGCAAGTTACCCTGAAAATAGTAATATAGTAGCTTAAGTGCATTGTAATTGAAGTAATTGCATTTCCCGCTGTAGTAGCAGAAATTAACTGGATTACTCGTTGCATTTCTCCCTGAAGACAATGAATAAGAGAGTAGAAAGCAATGCAAAGTTTTTGTCCCTTTGCTGGAGCCAATACTCTTAACCTCATTGTTGTTCCTGAAAGCTATCATCCAACTCAAACAAATCCATATCAGAGTTCCAAAGTTCACTGTATTATTGATTCAGTAGATTCACTGAGTGTGTGCCCGTGTTTGTGTAGAGTGGAGGGGTTTACTTAGGTTAAAAGTGATTTTAGACAATAAATTAAAAAGGTGGACATTCATAGATCAAACCAGAAATCATGGTTCATCATCACTGTTTCAAAAGAATATTGTATATTACTCACCCCATGGGCATTGAGATTATCATCTACTCACCATGAAGTATGAGAAAACAAGATATTGTTCGGCAGTGTTAGTAAGTTCACGCCTCCATAGAACGAAGTGCATAGAATGAACTTGGCATTCAAGTACACTACAGATGTGTTCTTTGCAACCAAAAATGATAGTGGACTCAGCTTTATGTGCTTATGCAGGTTTAATATACTCTGCTGTCACATGCTGTAGGTAAAAAATAGCACATGGCCCTTAAATGCCACAATTATATTGGAGGCATGTTCTTTCCCTCTTCCGTGAAATCTCACATTGTGTGTTACAGTTCCTCTGTAGTGTCAGCCTCTGGCACCTCGGGGCAGTGGAACATGTTTATTTAGCCCCCACCAATCTGATGGGCCTCACCGTGCCCCTTGAGCCAAGAGAGACCTGTGATTATGGGCACTTATCTTTAATAAACCCTGCTGTAATTGGCCTATATTAACGCTCCTCTGTCTTATGGCAGCAGGAAGTGGTAGCTGGCCTCTTCTCAGAGGAGGGCTGACCTCCAGACACCGAGGCCAAGGCTTGATGCAATCAGCCCCTCCTCCCTTGGCCAAGCTAAATTGGGGTCTAATACAGGTTAGAGGCCAAGATGATTACTCCAATTTTCCAGCTCATGGATTTCATCATATAGTGAGTCAGATAGCATTTCAAATGGACGCATGCGAGGTAAAGTCAACGCAAATGCACTCTCTCCACACCGCGTTGCTTCGCTCTGGCCAGTCTGATTTGGAAGTGTCACACAGTGTGGGGCTCATTAGCACGCAGAGGAAGGGAAACGGCCGAGCGGAAAGCAAACAAACCCGCCGGCACATTGTTCATCCATCACTGCCCACCATTTGATTCCTCAATAACAAACACACACACACACACACACACACACACAAGAGAAACAGTGAATTACATTCCACAATACACTAGAATCCTCTCGAACTGGCAACCCAGCCAACATGGTTTCACCTCTCGCAGGAATCCTAGCAGTGCTAAATAACACTGGAGGAGATCTGGTTCCAGGCCCCTTTGTGAGCAGCTGCTCTTAACTGGAGGTGGGAATGGGAGGGGTGAGTGGGATGATTTGGGGCAGGACAGATATTAAATTCCTAACACTTGCGGTCAGAGGAGGAGGGCTGGAGGGCTGAATGAGCTCAAGCAGACTCAGGCATCTCCCGTTTGACAAAAACACTTGTGTTTCTGCTCCGCTGGAGCAATTCTTAACTCGACTGGGTTACTGCAAGGGAGAGTGTGGAGGTTAAGGAGAGACATGAATGGATGTGGACTGTCTAGAGGAAGAAGAAAAAAATAAATAAAAAGAGTTGGAATATTGCCCAACCTCCCCGAGAGAGATTTGTGCAATTAAAGACACAACATAAACGCACAGTGTGATCTTATCCTGGAGAGTTTCATTATTGGGGGCCTGGGAAACCAAGTGTTCTATCTTCCCCGGGTCCCTGGATAACACGGCAAGAGTTTGCGTGCATGTGTGTATGCACAACACCGTTGCTGACCGTCGCCACAGCCTGTGCCCATGAAATGTATGGAGGACAAACCACAGCTTCCTTCCCCTCTCTTTCATCTAATGTCACACAATCCAACCACCCACCAGGAAGGCATCTCTCACCAGTGCATACTAAAATTAGCATTAATTCTATAGCTCTGCCATTAATAAGGAACCCACCCCTTCCTGGATGCATTAGAACTCAGCCGCTGGGGACTCAGTCATTGGAACACAGCCCCTCCTATTGAAAAGAGACCACCAACCAAACACCCTGCCCGGAGCGAGTAATGGTGAGATTTTAAATGGCCAGTGTAAATGGAACAACACACCCTCAGCAGGAGGTAGGGAATCTAATACGGTGATTTCCACAGCAGCTGATTGATTGAATTTAACTAATATTCAGACACAAATGTGTAAACTGACAGCAATAGAAGATTGATAACCGTTTAGGTCATAGGCTCGCTAAGATTATTGTCACCCCTAACAGGTATACTGTATTTGGAACATACATATTTTGCTGCATGACTGCAGCTATTATAGAGGTCATTTTTATATTGCCTAATTTGAATCGTTACACTTAGAGAAATCACAGTTTCTCATTTTTGTATAGGGACCCAGTGGAAATACCAGAGGAAACTGGGTGGGTCACCGGAGCCCAGTTTATTTAGGTTAAGTGGGGTTGACTCATTCCTAAGGCACACAGAAAATTCTTCATCGCTGATGATGAATGGGAATAATACAACAGCAGTCACTAGAGAGGATGTGATTGCAGCAAACCAGACAGCCAGGGCAGGAGTCAAACTCATCCACTATTTGCCCATTACTTCCGCTATGCTTTGCTGTGTCCTGTTTTTACTCTCTCCATCTCTCTCTCTCTCTCACTCCCACCACACACACACACACTCATTGTATTACTCCCCTATAATCTTTATACATGATGTGGATGTGGATTTGGGAGGAGAGATTAAAATGGGGCTCTGACAACAGCATACATTGATAACCAGGTATGCAGCACTATGGAGAACAGATGACCAAACGAGTTACTATCCTCTCCACACAAATTACATTACTTTTCTAAAAGATGTCTTTTTTCACTTTATTTTATATTTTCATTTTGGCACCTGCCGCAAGTATACATGGTAAGTGATCACGTTTTATCAGCGGGGGCTTTTCAAACAATTAAGTTTCATACATACATCAATATACAGGTGTGTGTGGTGTGCGCGCGCGCAAATTTAAAATCTTTAAATAAATACTAGGCTGACTAATTACTGTATTACCTCAATTTGCCACTAAATACCAGTGACATATGGAAACATTCCCATTTCATTAGTAAAATAACTGTCAGTGGAGTCAAAAGGACATGGCAAGGTCTGAGCTGCAATGACTGAGGTCTCTTTCTGTGGTTGCTACACTAAGCCAAGGTCACGACCTTCTAACTGTCATCATGCCACATCTCATCTGTCAGCAGTAGTATCTTCATCCCTAAACAAAACAAAAAAACCTAAATAAAAGATTGCCATTTGGTCTGATATAGTTTAGATGGCTGACTGTTATTTATATTACCATATTGTAATTAGGGTCTTACTTTTCTCATTGATAAGAAGGTGAACACTAAGGAGACTTCCAGGCTCCACTTGCTGCTAGCATTACAGTAACTGGAATGTTCTGGTAAGCTTCGTTTGGAAAACACGCCCTGGCTTCATTTTACTTTGAAAGAATTTACAGAAAACAAACAGCAAAGGTTCCCTGTCCACATTCAAATCTCATAATACCTACCATATGCTCTGCTACAGACAAAGGAGATCTGCAAGAGAAAAGTGGTTTAGAAAGACCATGCTTGATTATATTATTTTAAATGAATGCAACCTAACTGAGAGCTGATGATTTAAAAAGAAATGTGTGTGTCTTAGTTTCTTCAACAAAGTTATATAGTATATTATTAGAAAGCCCTTAAATAGTTAGATATACATAAAATTAAGCCCTCTATGCTGGGTGACCTAAAGTACCATTAACATGTAAACAACATAACTAGTTTTTATCAGCTGGCAACCGCAAATGTGTCACTTTATATCAAGTCAACCTTTACTAGTGTGTCCCTTGCTAATTAACAAAAACTGCATGCATCTGCTTTATTGTTTCTGAAGTCCAATGTCAAAGCATTTATTACAGTATGACGGCCATTGATTCAATTAGTCTACGACTGCAACATTCCTGTCCAGGTTTAACATAATTACTGAGCAGCATGCTTATTGTAGCCTCTATTTAAATGTGTATACCTGGGCTCTGCTGCACAAGTATAGAGGAGAATGGAAAACTGGGCCTTTGCTTTGTCTCTAGCCTTCTCTAGCTAACCAATGGGCGCTGGGTGGGGAGGGGTGGGCAGCTCCTCCTGCCTACAGTGGCCATGGGAGTCTCCTACCCTGTCGCCCTGCCAAGTTGGCTATCTGCCCGGTTCCTGCCAGGCAGCACACTGCCATTGTCCTTAAAGTGTTTCAGGGTGATTTGAGAATGAAAATAGACAGACAGGACAGATTCCCCTTTTGTATATCCCCTGATGTACGAACAAAGAACAAACACAAGGTCAATAGAATAATCCACAATGCACCAAACTACAAGCAGCTAAATCTAGGCGATGTATTGCTGGATGAAGCAATGCCGTGTCGAACACAGCTACAAAACAATGGCGTTAACCAGTCTCAGTATAAACTATATTCCTCGTTGCAGCTAGCGCGCCACAGAAGCGCCAACAATAGCACTGCACTTAGCACAGCGGCTCCCCGCACACAGCGAACCAAGGCTCCTGCGTGTTGCTAACAGACGGGGATCAGGCCTGTTCTTGGCTGCTCCAGCGGAGCCCCACTGACAGGGAGCGCTGCGTTGGAACCCCCGTCCAAGAGGAACCATCTGCACCTCGCGCCGGACCGGGCCCGGGCCTGAGCGGGGTGGCCCTCTCCTGGGATGGGGGGGGGGGTGACCCAGCAGGCCTCCAGAATAATGCACCACCTATTACAATCAGCCCATATCCTCCTGCCTCTTCACACCATGTGTCCATTTCCCACCACCCCACCGCCTGCGCATCGCTGACAGCCCGACAGCAGAGGAAGAGTGTGCTTTGAGGGGGGGGGGGGGAGAGGGGGGAGGAGATGCGAGGGAGGTGCAGTCAGTGAGAAAGTCTCTCTCTCTCTCTGTCTCTCTGTCTCTCTGTCTCTGTCTCTGTGAGGGGGAGTTCAGATTGGCAGATAGGAGGCTCTGGAAGTGCAGCAACCCCTGATTCACGTTCTACTTCCCATCCAAGGTCAGACAAAGTCTACGTTGTCACATTACAAAGGAACATAGTTCTCAAGGAGGTTAGAGGATGGGGAGGGCTTCATAGCTGTATCACTTTGTCAACACACACTCACGTACGTACAGGCGAGGTCGAAGAGACACTGTGACTGAGTGTCAGTGCTTGTAGCAACCAATAACTCCCTTCTCCTCTTACTCATCTCAGCTGGCTATTTCCTCTTGTTTAACATTGTGCCTGGATGAGGCAAGATCGTTTGGATGTGTTTGGGCTGCGGCAGTGCTAAGCCCCACATGGAGATCAGGTCTCCAAAGATAGACAGAGGAGGAAAGATGAGGATAAGTGGAAGAGGAGGGAGCGCTGACACAGACTAATCACTTCTATTCACCATGTCTCAACCTTGAGGCCCTGCCAACACACGGGCACACACATGTATATGCCTACCTGTATGTATTAAAATGCTGCATCCACTTGAAAGCAATAGCATTTAGTTAGCCCAGTGGTTTCACAACGAACCTGTTAGGAACCCCCAGAGAGCCATTAGATGCTTATCGAGGGTCCATGATGATTTCGGTGATCTGACTGACTTTGATAAGAATGTTTTTGAAAGTATTTTTGCCAAAATGGTTTGTGTGCTGGTCCACTGGTGTTTTTGGTTGTTTGGTTTATATTACGCTGTTAAAATAGGTGGTTCATAAAATCACTTATTTCTGCAGGTGACAGGCTGAAACAAAGTTGTGGCCTATGCTACCCTTGTGCATAAATACAAAACAAAACTGAACTTCTACTTTCCATGGCACCTTTCCTACAAGGTTATTAATAAAACAACATAACAACATACTTACAGCATTAGTAGCTCTGCCCACCTGGTAAGGAAAGCCCTTTATTATGAAAGCCATAAATCCTTTGGGCAGGGGGCAGAAACCCCTTTGAGCCTCCGTGATAATTAGCCCACTGTGGAGCCTCTATCCAAATGCATTAAATCCATCAGCCACTTGTTGAGTACAAGCCTCTGGGCTAGCCATCCAAAAAGCACACGAGAGAGCAATAAAGAGACAGCAAGAGAGAGAGAGAGAGAGAGAGAGAGAGAGAGAGAGAGAGAGAGAGAGAGAGAGAGAGAGAGAGAGAGAG